>APKU01000103.1:0-113423 GCA_000472125.2 Hirsutella thompsonii MTCC6686
AGTCTATTATATTTTATAAACTTTATACTCCCGAACCGTACCCTATACCCTTAAGTAACGAGACTATTAGGTAATTAGACGTTAAAATAGAGGTATTAATAATAGATAAACTCCTCGAAATTCTTTAAATATAGCGCGAAATAATTTAGGCCCTTAAAGCGCGATAGTATAAGCTATTTTTAATAGGGGCCCTTTATAATAATAATAAAAACCTTTTCGCTACTTAAAGGGCTATAATCTTATATAAGCTAACTATTAATATAATATTTATTAGCGATAATTAGGATAAATAGGTTTTCTTCTATTAATACCTCTTACTTATAGTCTAGGCGAAGGTTATACCTTTCTTTAAGCGCGGTAATTAATATAAATATAACCCTAATACCTTTTTAAAATACCTCGACTTTATTTTCGCGGACCCCTACTACTATTAGGTCGCTATAATAGAATTAGATAATATATCTTAAGCCGCTAATAAGCCCTTTTTTAACTTCTTTATATATTTTAAAGTTAAATTATAACTCTTAAGCGGCGCTACTTAAGCGGATAAAATTAAAGTAATAAAGCTTTATATTACTTTTACCCTAAAGCTTTAAGATTATTATATTAAAAAGGATATCCTACTTAACGATTACTTTATAATAATAACCTATATTTATATAATTATAATCGATATTAAATTATTCTAGCTTAATAATAAATTCTATTATAGATTACCCTATTTAAGTATTATAATATACCGGGATAAAGATACTCTAATATCTAATATTAATATAACTAGCTTCGCGCTAGCCCTATATAAGAAGGGCTATTTTATTAATAACTCTAGCCGTAACCTATACCTTAAGGCTATATAGGTTAATTAAGATACTATCCGCGCGCGCTAGGAGAATAATAGCTATTTTCGCTATAATATATTAGACTATATAATATATTCCTATCGATTCTACTTAATAACGAAAAGGGTATAATATCTATCTATTAAGTTATTAAATATAGCGGAATAAAAGGAGCCTATAAGCGGCTAGGGAAATATATCGCCTTTATAATAAGTCTTATATTAAGGGCGAAATAATATAATAGGTAGATTAAGGAGGAATTAGTAATATACTTTTAGGATATTATTAGGAATATAAATATAAACTTATTCTTTATTTTAATATTAATTAATTCTATTCGGTTTATTAATATATAAGCGGATAGTAGTTATAATTATTATACTATAATAAGTAAATCTTTTATATAATATTACTAACTTATATATACTTTATTCCCTATTTATAGGAAGGTATATATTATAGTAAATATTCGATATAATAGGATAAAAAGGTTTAAGGTAACTTTATTTATTAATAGTATTATTTAATTTATAGCCGATATTAATAGATAGGAATTACCTATTATAATATATATAATCCTTAGGCTAATAAAGGACTTAATCCTTAGGGTCCTATAGATAGCTAGATATAATATCTTTCTATATATAAAACGAAAGGAGCTAGTTATCTATTCGGCTTAAGATTTTATTATCTATATTATAGAAAGGTAATAGGTATTATATCTAATAGTTATAATATTAGGCTTAATATTTATAGCGCTTATATAGCGCGAAATTAAATTATATATAGGTTATTATTTCTTAATAATAAGTCTATATAATATAATTAATATCCTTTATTTAAGAACTCCTAAATCCCTTTAGGATAGAAAGGTTCTCCTTCCTAAAGTAAAATAATTTAGCGACCTTTTCGATAAAAAGCGCGCTAATACTTTATTATTATATTAAGAGAATAACGATTATTATATTTACTTATAAAAGAACCTAAATAGCTTTAACCTAAACCTTCTTTAAGGACTATTATATAATATACTAAAGGATTAACTCCTAGAAGTTTAGAAGTAGATAACCGATTTAATAGATAAAGGTATTATAGACTCGAGCTACGCTTAGGTCTAGGGTATTATAGATTATATAAATATACCGATTAAGCCCTATAAGTAGCTATACCGGTAGCGAGGTAGAGCTATATTACCTCCCTCTTTAAGTTTATAGATCCTTAATTAGATATTTATATATAAATATATTAAGGCTAATCTATTATATTCTATAAACTTTATATTCCTAAACTATACCCTATACCCTTAAGTAATAAGACTATTAGGTAATTAAATATTAAAATAGAGGTATTAATAATAGATAAACTCCTTAAAATTCTTTAAGTATAGCGCGAAATAATTTAGGCCCTTAAGGCGCGATAGTATAAGCTACTTTTAATAGGGGCCCCTTATAATAGTAATAAGAACCTTTTCGCTACTTAAAAAGCTATAATCTTATATAAATTAACCGCTAATATAATATTTATTAGTAATAATTAGGATAAATAGGTTTTCTTTTATTAATACTTCTCGCCTATAGTCTAAGCGAAGGTCGCGTTTTTCTTTAAGCGCGGCGATTAATATAAATATAATCCTAATACTTTCTTAAAATACCTTAACTTTATTTTCGCGGACCTTTATTATTATTAAGTTATTATAATAGAATTAGATAATATATCTTAAGCCGTTAGTAAGCCTTTCTTTAATTTCCTTATATATTTTAAAATTAAATTATAATTCTTAGGTAGTACTACCTAAGCGGATAAGATTAAAGTAATAAGGCTTTATATTACCCTCGCCTTAAAGCTTTAAGACTATTATATTAAAAAGAATATCCCGCTTAACGACTACCCTATAGTAATAACCTATATTTATATAATTATAGTCGATATCGAATTATTCTAGCTCGGTAATAAACTCTACTATAGATTACCCCGCTTAGATATTATAATATATTAGGACGAAAATACTTTAATATTTAATATTAATATAACTAGCTTTATACCGGCCCTATATAAAAAGGGCTATTTTATTAATAACTCTAGCTATAACTTATACCCTAAAGCTATATAGGTTAATTAAAATACTATCCGCGCGCGCTAGGAGAATAATAGCTACTTTCGCTATAATATACCGGATTATATAATATATTCCTATTAATTCCGCCTAACGATAAAAGGGGTATAATATCTATCTATTAAGTCGTTAGATATAGCGGAATAAGGGGAGCCTATAAGTAGCTAGGGAAATATATTGCTTTTATAGTAAGTTTTATATTAAAGGTAAAGCGATATAATAGGTAGATTAAAAAGGAATTAGCGGTATACTTTTAGGATATTATTAGGAATATAGATATAAACTTATTCTTTATCCTAATATTAATTAATTCTATTTAACTTATTAATATATAGGTAGATAGCGGTTATAACTATTACGCTATAATAAGTAAATCTTTTATATAATATTATTAATTTATATATATTTTACTCCCTATTTATAGGAAGGTATATATTATAGTAAATATTTAATATAATAAAATAAAGAGGTTTAAAGTAACCTTATTTATTAATAATATTATTTAATTTATAGCCGATATTAATAGATAGGAATTACCTATTATAATATATATAATCCTTAGGCTAATAAAGGACCTAATCTTTAGGGTCCTATAAATAGCTAGATATAATATCTCTCTATATATAAGACGGAAAAAGCTAATTATCTATTTAGCTTAAGATCTTATCGTTTATATTATAGAGAGGTAATAAGTATTATACCTAACGGTCGTAATATTAAGCTTAATATTTATAGCGCTTATATAGCGCGAAACTAAATTATATATAGGTTACCGCTTTTTAATAATAAATCTATATAATATAATTAATATCTTTCGCTTAAGAACTCCTAAATCCCTTTAGGATAGAAAGGTTCTCCCTCTTAAGGTAAAGTAATTTAATAACCTTTTCGATAAAAAGCGCGCTAATACTTTATTACTATATCGGGGGAGTAATAACTATTATATTCGCTTATAAAAGAACCCGGATAGCTTTAACCTAAACCTTCCTTAGGGACTATTATATAATATACCGAAGGATTAACTCCTAGAAGTTCGGAAGTAAATAACCGATTTAATAGATAAGGGGTAGATTTAAGCGAGCTTATTATCGGCTATAATATTAATCCTATTAATTAAAAAGCTAAAAAGGGGTTAAAGATTCTATATTAACTATTAGGCCTTAAATAAAGTAATAGAATAAGATTATTACCCGCTACTATTAATTAAAGAAACCTTATAGATCCTAGCTAGCGCTAAGTAGTTTATTAAATTAAATATTTATATAGCCTTTTATAGGCTCCGCGTTATAGAGGGATAGGAATATCTTATAGTATTTTATATACGTTTTAGGCTCTTTAAGTACCTTATTTACCTATTTAGCTTAACCGAAGCGCTAGCGATTTTCTAGTATTATATTAATAACGCGCTAGGCGACTTTTTAGGCGATTTTATAACGGTATATTTAAATAATATCCTTATCTATTTAAGCGGCTTTTATAAAGATTATTAATCGAGAGTTTAAATAATCTTAAAAAGGCTATATTAGGTAGGCCTAAACTTAAATATCTAAAAGTATAATTTTACCGTAAAGGAGATTAAATACCTTAGGTTTATTATTTACGCTAATTAAAAAATATAATTAGACCTAACTAAGGTTTAGGCTATTTAAGAGTAAAAGGCTCTTATATATATAAAAGGAGTCTATAGTTTCTTAAGGTTCGCGAACTTCTATTATAACTTTATTTCTTATTTCTTTAATATAGTAATGCCTTTAGTTACCCTAATAGGTAAAAATATACCCTTTTATTAAATTATAGCTTATTAAAGTACTTTTAACTCCCTAAAGACTATATTTATATCTTACCTTATCCTAGCGTAATAAGACCCTAAATAGGAGATAATCGTAAAGATAGATAGTTTTAATAAAGTAATTAAAGGTTACTTATTATAAAAGGATAGGGATAATATACTCCGCCCTATTATATACTACTTATAGAAATTAAAGCCTATAGAGCGTAACTATATAATCTATAATAAGGAATTACTTATAATTATATCTTACCTTTAAGCTTAATCTATAGAGCTATAGAGTATTATAGATTTATTTATAATTCTTACCGACTATAAGGCCTTAAAGTACTTTATATCGCTAAAGGAAATATCGGAGAGATAGATATATTAGGCTAAAATACTAGCTCTATTTAATTACTACCTATACTACCGTCCTAAGACTTAAATAGGGCGCCTAAACGCGCTTTTATAGCGCGATTAGGACTATAAAGATAAAGACCCCCGCTTAGGGGTAGTTATAATATTAATATTTATTAGCGCGCTTAGGGTCCTTATCCCTTTAGCCCTACCGCGCTTTTATAAAACCCCTAATAATTTATTAGCTTATTTAAGCTTTAGCTAATTCTATAATATATACCTCTAAACCCTATAGGAGATAGCGCTATAAAATAATAAATCCTATATAATAAAGCTTTAGGCTATATAGGCGTTTATATAAAAATTCCTACTAAAAGTAGAAATAAGGGAGTAAATAGCCGATTATACCCTTTTAATATATAGCGCGCTATAATATCGCGGCCGCCTATAGGTACTAAAATAAAAGCTTTTTATTATAATCCTAATCTAATATATATACGATTTACCGATAATAGGTTACTTAAGTAAGAATATAACGTTTAAGCTCTTATAATATAACTTCTATTAGGAAGGTATATTAGGAGATATAGCGAGATTTATATATAACTATTATTATTATAATATATATATTAACCGCTAGTATAAATAAGGTCTTTTATACCCCTTTTTAATTATAGATAGGTTTTAGAATATAATCTTTATAGATTTTATAACCGACCTCCTAATAGAAGGTCTAGACGATTTATATTACCTTATAGTTATTATAGATAGATTCTTAAAGTATATTTAATTAGAAGCTATATCCTTAATAGACGCTAAGGTATATATAAAATACTTTAAGTACTATTAATAGTAGTTCTATAGGTTCCCTAATAGCCTTATCTTTAATTAAGGGTCGAATTAAATCGGATACTTTTAGTTTATATTTTATAAATTAATAAGTATTAAATAGCTACTTTCGATAGCCTATTACCTATAGATAGATAGTAGGATAGAATATATAAACTAAGAAGTATAGGCGGTATTATATATAATAATTTCCTTTTCGTAATTCGATTAGGCGGAATACCTCTTAATATATTAATTAATATTAAATAACTATAACTCTTTAGTTATTAGTTTAAGCCTAAATAAAGTATTATATAGGTTCGACCTTAAGCTTATATAATACCCCCTTAACCCCGCTTTATTATATATAATACTAAAGGGTAGGGCTATAGCATTTATATAATATCTTTACGAAAGAATAAAGATTATATAATCTATTATTACTTAATATTAATAAAAGTAATAGGATATAATTAATATATCCTAGCGCTTAGCCGAGCGTTTTTAGGTAGGCGACTATATATAGCTAGATATAAAAAATATAAAGATAAACCGCTTATATTAGAAACTAAATAACCTTATAGTAAAGTTTTAAGTAATTATAATACTAAACCTATTAAATATTATATTAAATACTCTTTATAATATCTATATAATATTTTATATTAATTAGGTTAAGCGCGCGGTAGATAATATATTACCTAACTAAGCCCTAGCCGATATTAGGCTAAAGCTATAGCTATAAATTAATAATAGTAAGCCTAGCCTTAATAAATATAAAGTAAAGGATATCCTTATTATTAAAAATATATATAATCGTAATAAGCGCTATAACGTTTTAGTTAAATAGAAAGGTTTTATAACTTTAACCTAAAAGCCGCTTAAATTATTATTTAATATAAAGGTAGTTATATATTTTAAGTAATAATAAGGAAATATTTCGATATATAATAGGCTTAAGGCTATAAAATATTAATTCTATAGGGGCCCCCTTTAAGCTACTAATAGATAAAAAGATAACCCTTAGGCGGCGCGCGCTTTAGATATACCCTAAAGCCGCTTAAAGCCTATTATTCCCTTTATTCCTTTTATTTCCCTTATTTTTATTCTTATTATTAAATAAGTTATAGCTAACCGGGTTTAGGTTAAATAGTATAACCGTAGCGCTAATACGTAATAATATATTTATTATAGCCTTATTAAAATTATAATATTTATTATAGTTATTATTTATATATATTAGAATCTTATACTAATTAGCCTCCTATTATTAAAGGGCTTATTTATAGTAGGTCGCGAAACCTTATAGGCCGATTATTAATATATTAAGCTATTATTATATAGCGCTTTAAGCTAGTATAAAATAGCTTATTAAGCCGCTATTACTATAGGTAGGTATAGCTATTATTATCTACTAGCCGGTAAGGATAAGGGTATTATTTAGATAGGTAATTAGGGATAGGGCGGCTTTAGCGGGTAAGAGTAAAGGCTTTAGGGTAAGGGTAAAGGTAGATTAGATTAAGCGCGGCTAGATATATATAGCCTTTATTATAGTAATAAAACGCTTATTAATAGCGCGATACTATATATATAAGATAGCGCGATATATAGAGATACCCGCTAAGCGGGCTTAGGCCGGATATTTAATAGCGCGATTAATATATATTATTCTCTCTATATCGCGAATTTAGCGATAGATATATAGGTTAGCGGTAAAAAGGTATTTTTCTTAAGAGTACCCTCTTTTACTTATATAATAAGCGTTATATATTAAACCGTATTTAATATATTTATATTTCGCGGTACCCTTTTCGATTAGATTTTTTAGATATAAAATATAATAATATTAGACCTCTTTTAGGCTAATAAATTTATTATCGTTACTATTACCCTTAACGATATAAAAGCCTATAGCGCGTTAAGGCTTAAGCAATATTAAGTTAAGGGATATAATATTATTAAGTATTTAAAAAGGGATAATAAATATCTTAAGAGAGAGGATAGGGTAGAGGATTTTTTTTTTTTTTTTAGATTCTTATTTAGATATAAATAAGAGATAATATAAGCGCGAGAGGTTAATAATATAAAAGAAAAAGAAAAAAATTACTAAGCGCGCTATATTATAAAAAAAAAGAAAGAGAAAATTTTATAGTAATAAACCGGGCCCTATAAGGTCCGGTATACCTCTAAGGAATAAGCGGTATATATCTAGGTAATAGCTAATAGGGTATTATTATACTTCTAATTAATAGGCTAACTAGGGGTATATTAGATATAGCTAATAGCTAATATACTCTAGGCGGCCCTTAGATTAGGGCCGGTAGGGTATATTATAGACTTAAGCTATATTTAGGTTTAAGGTATTACGGATTATATAAATATACCGATTAGGCCCTATAAATAGCTATACCGGTAGTAAGGTAGAGCTATATTACCTCCCTCCTTAAGTTTATAGATCCTTAATTAGATACTTATATATAGATATATTAAGGCTAGTCTATTATAAAAGGGTAGATTTAAGTAAGCTTATTATCGGTTATAGTATTAATCTTATTAATTAAAAAGCTAGAAGGGGATTAGAGATTCTATATCGATTATTAAGCCCTAAATAAGGTAATAAAATAAAACTATTACTTATTATTATTAATTAAAGAAACCTTATAGAGCCTAGCTAGCGCTAAATAGTTTATTAAACTAGATATTTATATAGCCTTTTATAAGCTTTATATTATAGAGGGGTAGGAATATCTTATAGTATTCTATATATATTTTAGGCTCTTTAAATACCTTATTTACCTATTTAGCCTAACTAAAGCGCTAGCGACTTTCTAATATTATATTAATAACGCGCTAAGCGACTCCTTAAGCGATTTTATAATAATATATTTAAATAATATCCTTATCTACTCGGGCGGCTCCTATAAAGACTACTAATTAAGAGTTCGAATAATCTTAAAAAGGCTATATTAAGCGGGCCTAAACTTAAATATCTAAAAATATAACTTTATTATAAAGGAGGTTAAATACCTTAAGTTTATTATTTATACCGGTTAAGAAATATAATTAAATCTAGCTAAGGTTTAGGCTATTTAGGAGTAAGAGGCTCCTATATATATAAAAGGAATTTATAGTTTCTTAAGGTTTATAAACTTCTATTATAATTTTATTTCTTATTTCTTTAATATAATAGCGCCTTTAATTACCTTAATAGGTAAAAGTATACCTTTCTATTAGACTATAGCTTATTAAAGCGCTTTTAATTCCCTAAAGACCGTATTTATATCTTATCCTATCTTAATATAATAGGACCCTAAATAGGAAACGGTTATAAAAATAAATAGCTTTAGCGAGGTAATTAAGGGTTACCTATTATAAAAGGATAAAGATAATATACTCTACCTTATTATATATTACTTATAGAAATTAAAGCCTATAAAGTATAATTATATAATCTATAATAAGGAATTACTTATAGTTATATCTTACCTTTAAGCTTAATCTATAGAGCTATAGAGTATTATAAACCTATTTATAATTCTTATTAACTATAAGGCCTTAAAGTACTTTATATCGCTAAGGGAAATATTAAAGAGATAGATATATTAGGCTAAGATATTAGCTTTATTTAATTATTACCTATATTACCGTTTTAGGATTTAAATAAGGCGCTTAAACGCGCTTTTATAGCGCGATTAGGACTATAAAAATAAAAACCCCCGCTTAAAGGTAATTATAATATTAATATCTATTAGCGCGCTTAGGGTTCTTACCCCTTTAGCCTTATCGCGCCTTTATAAAACCCTTAATAATTTATTAATTTATTTAGGCTTTAGCTAATTCTATAATATATACCTTTAAACCCTATAAAAGATAGTATTATAAAATAATAAATCCTATATAGTAAAGCTTTAAGCTATATAGGCGTCTATATAAAAATTCCTATTAAAAGCGGAAATAAGGGAATAAATAGCCGATTATACCTTCTTAATATATAGCGCGCTATAATATCGCGGCTACTTATAGGTACCGAAATAAAAGCCTTTTATTATAATCCTAATCTAATATATATATAATTTACCGATAATAGGTTACTTAAATAAGAATATAATATTTAAGCTCTTATAACGCGATTTCTATTAGAAAGGTATATTAAGAGATATAGCGAGATTTATATATAACTATTATTACTATAATATATATATTAACCGCTAATATAGATAAGGTCTTTTATACCCCCTCTTAATCGTAAATAGATTCTAGAATATAATCTCTATAGATTTTATAACTAACCTCCTAATAGAAAGTCTAAACGACCTATATTACCTTATAGTTATTATAGATAGACTCTTAAAGTATATTTAATTAGAAGCTATATCTTTAATAGATACTAAAGTATATATAGAACGCTTTAAATACTATTAATAGCGGTTCTATAGGTTCCTTAATAGCCTTATTTCTAACTAAAGGTCGAATTAAGTTAAGTATTTTTAATCTATACTCTATAAATTAATAAGTATTAAATAGCTACTCTTAATAGCCTATTACCTATAGATAGATAGTAGGATAGAATATATAAACTAAGAAATATAAGCGGTATTATATATAATAGTTTCCTTTTTATAGTTCGATTAAGTAGAATACCTCCTAATATATTAATTAATATTAAATAACTTATTATAATAGGTAATGCACTATACTAAGCACTTAGAAGGTGATATAAAAGAAGTCTAATTCTCTAGCTAAGGGTCGAGTTACTAAGATATTATATAGCCTAGCGGGTCCTACTAACTAACTATATAATTACCTAATTATTAACCTATCGATATGCCTATTAGCTATGCCTTATAATAACTCCCCCCTTTCGAGAAAATTATCGTCCCGATAATCCGTTCTATACCCTATTTTATAATATATCGTTATTTTTGCGTTCGCCTATCCTATTATTGCTTTATTTTTAAATCCTTCGCTTTATTATTGCTCTATTTTAATCCCTATATATTATTAAAACTTATATCCTATATATTATTAAAACTTAAATTCTATATATTATTAAAACTTAAATCCCGTATATTATTAAAACTTAAGTCCTATATATCGTTAAGGCTTAAATTATCCGGGTATTCGTTAAATAAATAATCGTATTTCCCGTTTTTTAGTTATCCTTAGACGCTACTATCTTTACTTTAATACCTTTTACCTATTCTTCCGTTTACGGTACTATTATACCTCGTCTAACGAATACGGTTTCCCCCGTCTATATCTATCGTCCGTACTTATCGAGTATTTCTTATCCTACTAGCCTATATACTACTTCTCGAACTTAATCGATAACCGCCTATTTATCTTTATTATTAGATACTATATCGATTAATCTTATTACTTCTTTACTTACCTCTATAGTTAAGTCGTATACTTATTAAGGTATAGCTTATATTCGTACTTCGTCGGAAATATCGGCGTCTTATACGATTTCCTCCTATAGTTTTCCGGGTATTATATCGTAGCCGATTACTATATTAAAGATTTATATTATATACGTAACGTTCTATACGTATTTAGTCTTACGCTACCCCTCTACGATATCTATCGCTAGGCGCTTATTATTACGACTCGAAGGTCCCTCTCCGTTATCGTCTAACGCGTTAACCGTTATATTATTATATTCGGAAGATTCGTTAATAATTTAGTAATTATCGGAAAGTTCGTTTATTCCCTCGTTTGCTTTAAGGTTAATAATTTACTCTTTACTTTTTACGATAGCCGTCTTATCGTCCCCTATTAAGTTAATTATTACCCCCGCTATATTACTTCCGATAAGTTTATTATCTTCCGTAATTTCCGTCTTTACTTACTTCTCTTATCGTTATAGTATCTTACGAATTCTACGTCTATTATCTCGGTATTCCGTCTAAACTCTCCTCTTTAATAAGGTTATAAGTTCTTTTATCTTTTCGAACTATACTTTAATTATCGTAAGTAATACTCTATCTTTTATCTCGTTTATATTAATAAATAGCAATTCGTTAGATCTTACGTTCTTTTATACCTTAATTATATCCGCTAGTCGTACCGACGCCTAGCCTAACTTTACGCGCTATAATCTCGTAATCCTAGCCGCTTCGGTTGCCTCTTTTATTAAGTTTATCTTTATAAAGTAGGGCTCTCGTCCCGTAGATTTTACCTCAATAGCGTCGAACGCTATCTTAATATTTATATTAGTTTTACTACTCGTAAGACTAATATTTTCTAAATCGAATTTATCGTTACTATCCGTATTTAATATATTAAATCCGCGTTCCTTTCTATCCGAGGGCTACGGTTAATATATTATAGAATCGGTATACTCGGTTCTTTTATTATTTATATTAGGGTATAAGCCTATTAGAATATCGCGTTTATCGTATCTTATATATAGTCTATCGTCTATAAACTAATAGACTCCCGTAGCTATTCTATTTATTATATCCTTAGATAATTTATTCTCGAATTTCGATAATTCTTTAGGTACGAAAATTAAGAACTATACCGCGCTATTTCCTACTACCTACTATATTACCGCGGTCCGAATATATAATAATTAATATAACTTTTAGAGTAGCTTAGATAGTTTATCTAATAAACTACTTAAAGATTCGAGGAGTTCTTTTCGGATAAAAATATATAATAGGTATATAATATTTAGGTAGTAGTTAGTCTTATAATCCGCTAAGCTATCGATTTCTTATATTCTTACTCTCGCGTTAGCTATACCTCCCTAAGAGCTAAACTATCGTTATTTAGCTAGTCTTATATTTACTACCTATTTAACTATAGCGTCGAAGATATCTATATATTAATCTTTAGGTAGGTCTAGAAAGTCTATCGCTAGCTTAATAAGGTCCTTATACTCCCCGCGATAGTCCTCTTTATTATCTCTTAAGCTAGATATATAGTTACGTATAAATTATACTCGATATTAGGATAGCCGAGCTCTTATTAGACCGTCGTATTATTAAATGCGCCGTCTAGTAAGGAATAGCTAGTCTTAAGTTAACTTAACTAGCTTTATTCTTATAATAGTTATTCTATCGATAATAAACTTATTTTTAGGCATTTTATTTAACTTTTTATATATAAAAGCAAAGATAAATAGGCAACTTACGAATTTAGTAAGGATAATATAAATATACGTAAAGAAATAAGCGTTCGAGGATAGATATAGAAGGTTAAAGGAAAGGAAATATATACGATATTTAGATAAATATTATTCGAGGAGAGATAGAAGAGCTATATAGAAGAAAGGAAGAAGGTTAAGTTATATAGAAGAGAAGAAAGAAAGTTAAGATATAAGGAAGTAAAGAAGAGAGGGTTCTATTCGTAGATAGATATACGGCCCTTATTTATCGAGGCGTTATTAAGCATAAACCGTTCTCTCTACTAGGGCTATATATAGAATTAACTATTATATAATTCCGTATAGATTAGTTTTTACTATCTGCCTTATTTATAAGTTGCCTATTTATAAGCGTTTTCTCCTAGGCTGCCCTATTTACTTCTTCCTAAGCTACCTTATTTATTTCTTCCTAAGCTACCCTATTTACTCGATATATATAGGGCCTCTAGCTACTTTATTATATTAGTTATTTCTAGTCCCTCTAGCCGTAATTATCGCTTAGCTAGTAATTATACTTAAATATTTATACGCGGGATCGACTTTACGATTATTATTTCTAGTAGCGTAAGTCCTTTTAAGCCTATCGTTAGATAATTCTTTTTATATTCCTATATTAAATCGTTCGATATCTATATTAATTCTCTTCGCTTCTTCTATTAATCGTATTATAGCCTAAACCCCTTCTATCGTATTAAGTACTTAACTTATAGATATCTGCCTTATCTAATACGTTATTATACTATTTTCTCGATTTCCTATATATCGTTGCCTTCTAATATAGCTTTCGGCTCTAGCGGCTTTCTTTCGAAGGGATCGTTACCTATCGGCGCTAGTACTAGGTATATTACCGATATTATATCGTATATTTTCTAATCTACCGGGAGTTCGAGTCGGTATATAAGTAGTCCGACTTTTTCTTTTATACGAAACGGGCCTATTCTCTATTAAGTCTATTTCTTCGGTAGTTTCCCTAGTAAATTATAGCCGTTATATAGCTTAAGGTATACTATATCTCCTTCGTTAAATTCGACTTATCTATATTTCGAATCGTACTACTACTTTACCTATAATATTATAATATCGGATAGGTATTTCGCTTCTTCGTAATAGAGTAGCCGTAACGTATCTATAGTATCTTAGTCTTTAGTATTTCCTAATCCGTTCGTTAGTATATCTATAATTATTATTAGCTTAAAGCCTAAGGTTAGTTCGTTAGGTAATCTTCCGATTGCTTAACTTAGCGTATTATTAAGATAAAATTATAGCGACGGTATTATTTCTAGCTAGGGTATATCGGACGTCGCTATATAATAACGTATAGTAATTTCTACTATCTAATTTATTCTCTCTAACGCGCTATCCGTCTAAAGGTAAAAGATTATACTTATTACTAACTTTATATCGAGCATTTTAAAGATTATTAACTAGAAGTCTCCTATAAATTTTCTATCGCGATCGCTAATTATTACCTATAGTATTCCCTAATTATATAGTAGTAGTATATATAGAAATATTATCGCCTAATATTCTACTATATACCTTTTTAATCCTAGGATTAGTAACCTTTTTCTCGACTATTTGCAAGTATACGTTATTATTACGTTAAATTATAAGTCGTATCCTAATAGCTACTAGAATAACCTTAGGGGTTCTTTCGGAAGCCTAATAATAAAGTCGATTGCTACTATATAGTATAGTTAAGTCGGTAAATAGATTAACTATAGTTCGCCTAGCTATTTCTATCGGTCCGTCCGATTTTCGATATATACTTTATATTTCTCGATCTATTACGTAATTTATCTAGATATTCGATAAAAACTTATTCCTATAAGGGCCTCTACCGTTTTTGCTACGCCTATATAGAAGTTTCCGTTATATACTTATCTTAATACGTTTACTACGTAATTTTACGGTATATATAGTTTTCTAATACCTTATAGTTCGATACGGAATAGTAATCTATTTTCGTATATAAATAGGATCTTAAATTTTATTATATATTTCTCTATTCGGTCCGTTATATCGTTTCTTCCGTTAGCTAATCGTTTCTATAGTATCTCGATAATTTATTATAGCCGTAGTTCCTTCGTATATCCGTCTCGAAACTTTTACCTTATCTCGTTAGCTATTTAGACTAATAAGTCGGCAAATTATACGTCCGTCTCGAATCCTCCGACTAGAATATCGTCTAATTCGTTGCGTTCGGTATCTAATGCTTAACGTTTTAACTCGACGTCTTCGTCCGTCGTCGGTAGGCGTAATAATACGTCTAGTACTAAGTTTATTATCCTAGGGATATAAAAAACCGTTATCCGGAATTAACTTAGGTAGATAGAACCTCTTATTAGCCTTTTATTAGCCTTTACTATATCCGATATCTTTATGCTTACTTATTCTATTAGTCCCTTTATTGCTATATAATTAGTTAGTATAATCGCTAGGTATTAACTTAATTATAGGGTCGTTCGTAGTCTTCGATAGCTCTATATAAGGCAAGCGAATTCTAGCTCTATTAGGCGGTATCTTTTTTCCGCTACTATTAGTATACGGCTTAGAAATAGCATTAGTTATATTTTATTAACTAGTATTAGCTTACTATCCTATATATCGTCTTCTAAGTAAAATACAAATAGACCTATACCTCGTCCGCTTACGTCTAATTTAAAGAAAATTAATCGTTCTAGGTCGTAATAGTATAGTCTTAATTCCTTTATTAGTTTGTCCTAAAGTAGTTAAAATACTTATTTTTCCTATATCGTTAGTTCGAATAATATCTTCGTTATCT
The DNA here is from genome assembly GCA_000472125.2 of Hirsutella thompsonii MTCC6686. Lineage (NCBI taxonomy): Eukaryota > Fungi > Ascomycota > Sordariomycetes > Hypocreales > Ophiocordycipitaceae > Hirsutella > Hirsutella thompsonii. Next base: position 15,847 of record APKU01000103.1, read on the forward strand.
ATAATAGTCGTAGCTTTTTTATCTTTTTTATATCTAGGGATCCGTCGGATTTTTTTAAGTTATTAAGTAGTTATTTCTTCCTAGTCTCTAATAGTTCGATTTTCTATTAGAACCGGAATATAAATCTATATAGGAAGGTTACTATTCCGATATATATCTTAAGGTTAGCTAGCGTTATCGGAAGCTTAATTTTTACTAATGCCTCTATCCTATCCTCGGTTATATTAAGTCCTAGCGCGTCTACTCGGAATCCTAATATACGAATAGATAGGTATCCTACGAATAACTTAGCTAGTACTAAGGCTAACCTCTATCTTTCGAATAACTTTAGTACTTATCGTAAGTGCTTTAAGTAGTCTTTATAGTTATCGCTAAAGACGATAATATCGTTAATATAAGCTCTAACGAATTTTTTAAGAGGATATAATCTCTAGTCTATAAACCGTTAGGCGTATAACGGGCTATTTTTAAAGCCTATTAATACTATATTTAATCTCTCTAGACCTTATAGGCTAATAAATACTATCCTATCCTTATACTCGTTTTATATAGGTAGTTAATAGAAGAATCTAGATATATCGAAGACCGAGATAAATCTTTTACCTTATATATCGTTAATAATATCTTCCTACGACGGTATTAGGTAAATATCTAATACCGTTATCTTATTTAAAGGTTGTAGGTTTACTACTATTCTTCCTTTTCGTTATCTATTAACTATACGCTATATAATAAAGATAGGATAACCGAAAGGTATTAGCTATATTATCTAGCTAATCTTCCCTTATATATAAAGAGGATCTAGAGTTTCGTTTAATATATATCTATCCTCCTAGCCTATTAGATATAGACGTACTACTAGCCTTTAGTATTACTAGTTATCGATTAGGTCGACTCTTATCTTATCCTCTTCTGCTATTAGGACTATTCCTCTATCGCGCTATATATCGAACGATTTAACGAGTCTCTTTATTTCTTCCGCTTATTATCTATTTATAGCGTTAATACAAACTCCTTAGTTGCTTATAATCTTATATAACTCTATAGGCTTTCCCGTTTGCTTATACTTCGTTTAGTCGTTTATTATATAGTTAGGTATATCGTCTTCGCATATTAATATATCTATTAGCTCCTCTATTGCGTCGATATCCCTATTATCGTCTATAATAGCTATATATACTAATATTCTATCGACCGATATTAGTAATACTCCGTTACTATCGTCGTAGTTTTCGATAACCCTTAATCTCTATCGTTATCTTAGGATAATTAGGTAATTCGTATCGTTTATTACTATTACCTAACTTTAATCGTAGGTTACGCCCGATATATCTAATATATATATATAGTTATATATATTAGTAGTTATTAATTTAAAGTAAAATATCCTTTTATAGAAATAAGGATTAAACTATTATAGGTTCGAATAACGTATATATACTCGATCTATCGCATATAGTAGTATTATAGTCGTATATACTACTATTATAACCTTAGATATCCGTCTAGGCTTACTCTCGAGGCTATATTTTACCGTTATTCTATAACTATATCCTAGTCTTAAGTATTATTTAGTTATAAGGATATCTATCGCGTAGGTACTAATAAAGTTTATTCCTAATAGAATATTAGGTTTTAGCTTTAGTATAACCTATACGTCTATTATAAAATATAAATATACTTCCGTTCCCCGTAGCTATCCGGTTATATAGAAGTTAAAGGACGCCCTTTTCTTCGTTATAATTAATCCGTTTACCCTATTTATAGTTAATTTAACTTTTATATTATAGAAATATATATTTAGTAAGACCCGACATAGCTATTCTTCGTCTACTAGGATATCTAAATATCCCGTATCTACTACTCCTATTATTAGGCTATCGTTTAAGTTAAAGAGTAGTTCTACTTTAGCGTATATATACCTTATCTAGGCTAGTAATAGGCTTTAGGTCCTCGCTTCGATTACCTATCCTATTTTAAAGGTAAGGTATTTATCCTTTAATAATAGAGAGTCTAACTCTATACTTATAGAGGAACTTACGTCGTCTATGCTTTTATTAGTTTCTTCTATAGTTTCGTTATCCTCGTCGGGCTTACTATTACCGTATATATTAAATCGTACGTATCGAAATATCTATAAGCGTAAGTCGAAGTTTTATCTATATTTAAAATAAATAGTATATATATCGATATCGTAATTAAGCCTAAATCGAGTAATCCGCGATATACGTTTAAATAGTATTATCGACTTAGTTTATATAGGAATAGAAACGGAAAGATAAGAGGAACTAATAAGATTATCGTTAGCTAGGATATAGGGTATATCGTTAGCTAGTTCTTCGAATTCCTCCGCTATAAAGTAGCTACTATCCGCTAGTTCTTTTTTAATATTCTCTATACCTTCTTCGCCTACTTTAACGTATATATAGTTAGCTTCGGTTACGAATATATCCTATCTTAATGCCCGTAGAATCTATCGGCGGAAATATCGTAGCTATTATCGTCTATAGAATTTTCTACCTCGCTAAAAGCGTGCTTAACCTCTTCCCCTATTAGGTATACTATATCCTAGATTATTATTATAATTATTATTAGGGCGGTTATTATAGTTATTATTATTATTAAAACGACTATTATTATTATTATTATAGCTACCTCTATTATTTCCTTTGCCTCTAAATCCTCTAGGTAAATCGTTACTCTTGCCTTTCTAGTATCCCTATTAGTTATTACCTTAGTAATTATTATAACTATTATTTCGATTATTATTTCGCTATTAATAGTATCGTTTATTAAAGTAACCTATTTTATCTATTATTTTATCCTATAGTTTATTATTATATATTATCGTATTAGTAGTAATTTATTTCTTACTAAATAGGTCCCTTAATAGGTTCCCGTTAAAAGAATTTATTAGTACTATATATCTCGCGTCTCTTTTTTCGTTAAGATACTTAAGGTATTCGTATAGCATTACTAACTCGTCCGGTTTAATAAGGAATTAATAGATAGTTAGGTTAACGTATACGTAAAGTAGTAAGACTAGCTATATATTCGTATTAAAACTAGCTGCCTTCCCTACGCGTATTAGGTTAGTAGCCTATTCTCGAATGCTTTTTCTATCTCGATAATCCTCGTCTATATAGTATATTATCTTAAGTTATTCGTTAGCTTAGACCTTATCTATACGAAATTGCTCGTATAGTACCTTAATCTAACTCTCGAGTAATAATTAGATAGTATATCTTTCGGGCTCTATTAGGATATTAATCTACTATAATAGGGCGCTTCCTTTAAGTAGCTAGCTTAGGTTAGCTCGAATTATTTCTCGTCTCTCGGGATTAATTCTATTATCCCTAATACTTTCTATAAAAAGGTCTACGTTTCGCTAATATATATTAAATCCTACTATAATTATATTACCTTAACCGTAGCTTACTACTAAGTCGGGCTAAAAGTAGCCTACTTTAGATAATTTCTATCTATCCCTATTATTATACTTTACCTATTATACGGATTAGGTAGCGATATATATATTTAGGAATATTAGATCGAATTATTCTCCTAATAGTAATACCGGTAGTATAGTAGTAATTCGTAGCAAATTATTACTTTCCTATAAGTTCCGTTATCCGCTACCTTATATATTTTAGTAGTATAACCCCTAATTATTTATCCCTTAGCCTAATATATCGGGCGATAGGGATAAGGTACGTACCCGCGGCTCGCCTAGCTTATCGGCGGCCGGTACGTTATTCCTTATATTAGACGTTATTACTTCCGTTTCTAGTCGTCTCGCCTATAACGCGAGATAACCGACTAATAATAAAGTCGTTGCTTTTAGAGAAGGTAGTAGCGGTATCTAGATTACCTAGTTTAATAGTATACTACTTAGCGTAGGTACCGTCTAATTTTTAGGATATTAAACGACTTATTAGGGTTCCTACTACTAAGAGAGGTATTAAGGTAAATAATATTATATTAGGGGACGTTACGGTAAGTAGTTAATAGAAGGAACGATACCGTATCTTAATAGGATATATATTATCGGGGAAGGTATTAGGTCTAGCGTCGCTAGCGTTTGCCTAATTAGGGGCCTATATAGCTCCTTCCTTAGATAGTTATCTTAAAAACCTACTCGCAATCGCCTATTCTAATTAAGTAGCTCCGTTCCTTAGATAGTCCTATTAAAATTAATAGAGATAGCTTCCGCTTATATTAGTACTACTATCCGTCTATATCTAGGTATATTTAGTTAATATATTTATAACTCTTTAAATAGTATATTTAATCGTCATATATATCGTAACGTTAAGTCGAGTAATTATTTTATTAGTAGACCTTAACTTTATTCGCTAGTAGAGTATACTTCTCTAGCGATTCGTCTCTAACGTCGTAGTATTGCGTTAAATAACCGCTTACTATCGAGCTATTCGACTAGTATTTACTCTTCGGGGTTTATTTCTCGTCTCCCGACGAGGATTTTAATTACTAAGTTAACGTCTATATCGGTAATTTATCTAGAGAATAAATAAGCGGTTTATTTAAATCGGAAAATATAGCCGGAGAGGTTAATAAGGGGCTAGTTAATTATATAGGTCCTTAATCGTAGTATCCGGATTATTATGCCCTACGTTCGTATATAGTAGGGCTTAATTAAATAGCAGCTTATCGATTCGGTTAATAAGGGAAAATAGCTTATTAGGTAAATCGATAAACCGATATACGGTTGCCCCGCCGTATCGGGTATAAAGGTAGAATTACTACTAGATATTATAATAGGTAATATACTATACTAAGCACTTAGAAGGTAATATAAAAGAAGTCTAATTCTCTAGCTAAGGGTCGAGTTACTAAGATATTATATAGCCTAGCGGGTCCTACTAACTAACCGTATAATCACCTAATTATTAACCCATCGATATGCCTATTAGCCATACCTTATAACATAACTATAACTCTTTAGTTATTAATCTAAGCCTAAATAAGGTATTATATAGGTTCGACCTTAAGCTTATATAATACCCCCTTAACCCTACCCTATTATATATAATACTAAAAGGTAGGGCTATAGTATTTATATAATATCTTCGTAAGGGAATAAAGATTATATAATCCGCTATTACTTAATACTAATAAAAGTAATAGGATATAACTAATATATCCTAGCGCCTAGCCGAGCGTTTCTAGGTAGGCGATTATATATAGCTAGATATAAAAAATATAAAGATAAACCGCTTATATTAGAAATTAAATAACCTTATAGTAAAGTTTTAAATAATTATAATATTAAACCTATTAAACGTTATATTAGATATTCTTTATAATATCTATATAATATTTTATATTAATTAAGTTAAGTATATAATAGATAATATATTACTTAGCTAAGCCCTAGCCGATATTAAGCTAAAGCTATAGCTATAAATTAATAATAATAAGCCTAGCCTTAATAAGTATAAAGTAAAGGATATCCTTATTATTAAAAATATATATAGTTATAATAAGCGCTATAATATTTTAATTAAATAAAAAGGTTTTATAACTCTAACCTAAGAGCTATTTAAATTACTACTCGATATAGAAATAGTTATATATTTTAAGTAATAATAAAAAAATATTTCGATATATAATAGGCTTAAGGCTATAAAATATTAATTCTATAGGGGCCCCTTTTAAGCTATTAATAGATAAAAAATAACCCTTAAATAGCGCGCGCTTTAAATATACCTTAAAGCTATTTAAAGCCTATTATTCCTTTTATTCCTTTTATTTCCCCTATTTCTATTCCTATTATTAAATAAGTTATAGCTAATTAGGTTTAGGTTAAGTAATATAACCGCGGTATTAATATATAATAACGCGCTTATTATAGCTTTATTAAAATTATAATATTTATTATAGTTATTATTTATATATATTAAAATCTCGCGCTAATTAGCTTCTTACTATTAAAGGGCTTATTTATAGCGGATCGCGAAACCTTATAGGCTAACCGTTAATATATTAAGCTATTATTATATAGCGCTTTAAGCTAATATAGAATAGCCTATTAAGCTATTACTACTATAGATAGGTATAGCTATTATTATCTATTAGCCGGTAAGGATAAGGGCATTACCCGGATAGGTAATCGGGAATAAGGCGGCTTTAGCGGGTAAGGGCGAGGGCTTTAGGGTAGGGGTAAAGGTAGATTAAACCGGGCGCGGCTAGATATATATAGCCTTTATTATAGCGATAAGATATTTATTAATAGCGCGATACTATATATATAGGACGGTATAATATATAAAAATACCTATTAAATAGGCCTAAGCTAGATATTTAATAGTATAATTAATATATATTATTCTTTTTATATCGCGAATCTAATAATAGATATATAGGTTAATAGCAAAAAAATACTTTTCTTAAAAGTATCTTTTTTTATTTATATAATAAGTATTATATATTAGATTATATTTAATATATTTATATTTTACGGCGCCCTTCTTAATTAGGTTTTTTAGATATAAAGTATAATAATATTAAACCTCTTTTAGGCCGGTAAATTTATTATTATTATTATTACCCTTAACGATATAAAAGCCTATAATATATTAAGGCTTAAGTAGTATTAAATTAGGGGATATAATATTATTAAGCGTTTAAAGAGGGATAATAGATATCTTAAAAAAGAAGATAAGGCGGAGGACTTTTTCTTTTTTTTAGATTTTTATTTAGATATAAATAAAAGATAGCGTAAGCGCGAGAAGTCGATAGTATAAAAGAAAAAGAAAAAAATTATTAAGCGCGCTATATTATAAAAAAAAGGAAGGAGAAAATTTTATAATAGCGGACCGGGCCCTATAAGGTCCGGTATACCTCCGGGGAATAAGTAGTATATATCTAGGTAGTAGCCGGCGGGGTATTATTATACTTCCGGTTAGTAGGCCGACCGGGGGTATACTAGACGTAGCTAATAGCTAGTACGCTCCGGGCGGCCCCTAGACCGGGGCCGGTAGGGTATATTATAGATTTAAGCTACGCTTAGGTCTAAGGTATTACGGATTATATAAATATACTAACTAGGCCCTATAAATAGCTATACCGGTAGTAAGGCGGAGCTATATTACCTCCTTCCTTAAGTTTATAAATCCTTAGTTAGATGCTTATATATAGACGTATTAAGGCTAGTCTATTATATTAAGAGAATAATTAATTAATTTTAATAATAATATTATATATATATATATAATAAAAAAGAGAGAGAAAGAAAGGAATAAATAGTTTTAATTATAAAAAGCATAGCTACTTATAATATTTTACTAGTATAAGGTATACTATAAGTAATACTAAGTAATACTATTTAACTATAAGTATAATTTTATAATACTTTTATATTATTTATTAATATCTTTATAGAGAAAGAGTATCTATTAAGATAAATATACTTTAAAAATTTAAATTTCAAAGAATATAAAGGGATTATACCACTCTAAGGTGGGTTATCTAACTACTAACTTATATCTATATTAGGGTGGCTCTAGATATATTTCGTAGATAAATCTGAATTCTAGGACGAATCGACTACTGTATGCTGCCATAAGTCACCGGTTCATACGGGACCAAGACACTGTACGCCAAGGCCTGCAATAAAGTGAAGGGAGGGCAAGCCGTCTTTAACACGACATCAATTTCTTCTCTCTCCTTCCTTTTAAGACGGACAGACCACCCCATTTCCCTTGTCTCTCAGGAATGCAGATGACCCGGGGGAGGGGTCAGGAGGGGGACGATGAGGGGAAAACATGGCCTCATTTAAACCGCAGCGTCCAATTGTCAAAGTTTACCGAGCGGCCAATCCGCGCACCGATATTCCGTTTTTTAGAGTTGATGGCCTCAGCCGGGATGGATTAAGCCGTGATGCGCATCGACCCGTAGTATGCACGATACACCGCATGTGGGTGAGAGAGAGTGCGTGTGTGTCGTTGTATGTGTGTGGTAGCAAACTCTCCCCCCCCCCCCCCCCCCTGCGACTTTGCCTTTGCATCCCGCATGCGGGCGGGCCGGAAGTGCAAGACAGAGAAAAGAGAGAGAGAGAGAGGCGCGCGCATGAGAGAGAAGCAAGGCCCTGGGGCCATTTCAGGAACAAAGGGGGACAAGCAAGGATGTATCCCTGCAAGCACGCCCGGCGACCCGGGAACGCACGATGATGCAACGGAATCGTTGGAAAGACCCTTATGTAGGAAGTAACTTGGGGTGTACAGTACGGTAGCAGGGCGCGGAACGAGACAACGAAACCGCTGTGCAAGACAACGGTGTAAGATCCCAATGCCACCCCATGATATTCGCACAACGTATAACACAGAAAAAGGGGGGAGGGACTGGTGAGGAAGACCAGAAACGCCGTTCGAGAAACTAGCAAAGTTGGACATTCATCAATCACATCAAAGCATAAACCTGAACCTTCCAGGCTCCAACCACCCCCCCGCAAGTCTTCATTTAGCGCATTGAGCGTTTCCCTCTATCCTCCCCCCCCCTTCTCCAGCGTCCACCCTCCTCCTCCAGGCCTCCGCCTCCGCCTCTGCCCCCAGCTTTCCCCGGCTTGTCACAGGCACGAGACAAGACAAGCGCAAAGGACCTGAGAGAAAGAGTGAAAGAAAAAAGGGCCAACGCCCGCGAATCATGAAGTTTCTCATCCATACTCTTTCCACCCCTGCCAAAACGTCTGCCTCGGATTAAAAAGAACAGCCCGTCTCCTCTCTCTCTCGAGTCACTCTTCTCCCTCTCTTTCCTCATTGGGGACTTTTCAGAACACCCTTCTAACCTGACTCTCTCTCTCTGTCTTTCACTCTCTTCAACACATCGTCTCATCTTCGAGGCCCGTTCATGAACATTCACCCACCGCCTTCTGACAACAGCCAACGGGGATCGAAACAAACGGACAGAGTAGAAGGGGGTACGAATAGACGAAAAAAAAGCCAAGACATTTCTACATCGTGCACGACTCGCATATCGCCAGACCGACTTGTTTGCAGTTGGGTTTATTATTAAGACGAGCCAACTCGCTCGTGCTTGCCTTCCTCTTTTTTTTCCTCCCCCGCCTCTCTCTACCCAACGACTCTCTCTCCCTCGCTCCTTCTCGGACCTATTGAACGGTTCCTGCTTTGCGACTGTATTGCTCCTACCCGTTACTCTGTCTCTTCCCCGCATCCGTCGGTGTCGCTTGCCGCGCTCGTTCCTGCACCATCTCGTTGGCTAGTAAGCCTAATAAGTTAGGGGAACAAGTTAGAGAGAGCTAAATCTCCCATTCATCACCCGACCGATTTTTGTGACTGGGCCGTTTTTGTCCCGTCACCCTCGACTCCAGGTTTTTTAACCTCGTTTTCCCACTTGCGGCCGCCGAGAGGGAACAAAAAAACGCCAATCGCCAATCGCCTAGCCGCCGGTCATCCCGAGCCACATCGATACCGAAAAAAGGCCATTCCATCCCTTGCGCCGCCCAGAGAATTTTCTTTCCCTTTTGCTTTCTTGAACCTTTTTTTATTCCCTCGTTATCTCTTCTTCTCCCGTTCTCCGCAATCTTCGTCTGTCGGATCACGATCCATCGGAGACAACGTTTCAAAACGGGCCCGACGGACAAAATACTTTTACGACTCGAACACCCGAACCCGACTCGACTCGATTTCTTCGGCCTCGTGCAAGTACAATACGTCGCTGTCTACCGAGTACGGCGAGCTCCTTGAAACAAGACCGAACGTGGCCCGACCCCCAAAGGTCAAGCAAGCAGCTGTCTGGTCCCTCGGCACAGGCACATAAAGCGCACAGGCTTCCGGAATCGTTTTACCCCACGTCGCCGTTTACCCAAAAGGGACTGCACGCGACTTTGGATTCATACTTTGAACCACCGACGGCTTCCAAACTCCCATCGACCCACGAGCACATGCTGCGTCATTGACTGCCAAAACCCAAATCTTCCATCTCACTTTCCCTCTCGTCTTGATCTTTCATCCATCTCGACGTCTTATTCGCATCTCGGCTCCATCTACACGGCGACATTCGTTCCTCGGTCCACGCACGGCACGACGTGACACCGGCCGCCCGCTTTCGTCTCGGCCTCCCTTTCCTACAGCCGCCAGCCAGAACCCTCATTCACTCCTCAGTCCGCCGGCATGCCCCGCACAATGGATGCTCCCGTCTCCTCACCCATGCACTCGAGGAGCACCTCCTCGGTTGCCTCGTCGACACAACAGTCACCCACCACGGCTGCCGTCGGCCCAGCGCCGCTGCCCGTCCAGATGAAGACGCCTTCCACCGACGCCCTACTCAAGGACTTTAGTCTTGTCGCCGAGGCCGCCAAACGCGCACAGGTTGCCGTCATGGTACGTGACTTTGAGAGCTGCGGCCTCTCATGAGTCTCGCCGTTGTCGAGAGGGCTTAATCGACGGCGCCTTCGCATACACGGTTGGAATGGAATGACTTATACACTACTATCTTGGCGCAGCGCGCGCGTGTTTTCTTTGGACTGGCTCCGTATTTCCCCTCAGCTTTTGATATTCCCATATCCTTTATCCATTTATTCGGCTTCTCTCCGTCATCGGTGTTTGGAGGACAGAACCCGACGAGGCCATGGCTCGTTTTTCGTGGCGTACTTGCCGCCACTGCATACATACAGATAGGATGAATACCCAAGAAGATTGCTAAACGAAAGCAACGTTTACCAAGTCGTGGCCCTGCCTCTCTCTGACTCTGTAGGCCCGACTACTTTGTATGTCAGCCCGAATCTTGTCTCATACGCAACCGTCAAATCTTTGATGCAAGGGATGCTCCGCCATCGAGCCTGATGAGTGCCCCATTGCAATACGCTCTAGACATACGCCGAGTCAGTCACACTTTGCTTAATCTAGTCTCAACTCGACAAAAACTCACCCAGCCCTGCTGGCGAGAAAGAGGCACGCGCCGGCAACGTCCTCTGGCGTCCCGACGCGGCCGAGGGGCACCTCCTGGCGAATGACGTCGCCAAAGGAATCGAGGGTGGCGCGCATCATCTTTGTGGGGAAGGGCCCGCAGGCGACGACATTCGAGGTGACGCCGCGGGTGCCGAGGTCCCTGGCGAGGGCGCGCGAGAGGTGGTGCAGGCCGGCCTTGGAGGCCGAGTAGGCGAAGTTGGTGACGGTGGGGACGCGGAGGCCGTCGATGCTGCCAATGTGTATGATGCGAGCAGGGTCCGAGGACACGGAAGGAGAAGAATCCAAAGAAGAAGTGGATGGTGGGGGAGAGACGGAAGAAGATGGGGAAGAGGAGGAGGAGGAGGGGGAGGAGGCCTTTTCGAGGAGCGGGAGGCACAGCTGCGTCAGGGTGAAGACGCGGTGCAGGTTGAGCGTCAGGACCTTTGTCCACGCGTGGTCCGGATAGGCGTCGATGGAGTCGCCCCAGGCGGCGCCGGCGTTGTTGACGAGGACGTGTAGGCCGGCGGGCTCGAGGGCGGTGAGTTGCTCGACGAGGCGGTGGCACTCGGCGAGGTGTTGCAGGTCTGCGGGGAGAGCGTGTGCCGAGCCGCCGGGAGACGTAGCTGGAGAGGAAGAGGAGGAGGAGAGCTCGGCGGCGGCGGCGTGGCAGGCTTCGGCGTCGCGACCGGTTATGTAAACCTTGGCGCCGTTGGAGACGAAGCCCTGCGCAATCATGCGGCCGATACCTTTGGCGCCTGTGGTGTTGGGGATTGATAGAAAGGGTTAGTTTTTGGGTGGTGGTGGTGGTGGTGATGAGTTGGGGGGATTGGGTCGGGATGGGATTGAAAGGGGGGCTTGCCTCCGGTGACGAGGACGACTTTTCCCTATGGCGGTATATCAGCTCAAGCATTCAATGAGCAAAATGAATGACGGGTATCTTGAAGTCTGCATTGTGTATGATGATGGCGATGGTTGATGGCCGATGGTGGTGGTGATGAGGGAGTGACGACTTACCTTGATGTCGAATAAGCTCGCAGCGTCCATGGCTACAGATGTCCTTTTTCAACTTTTGCGTGTGGATTTGGGGCTGGATAAGGAGCTGGGGGTCTGAGGCGGCGATGAAGATGTCGTCTTGATAAGGCCTTTTACACGCGAGTTATCAATAGCGTTGATGATGATGATGGTGGTGATGATGAAAGTCACTTAGGTTGAGTGTCCCAGCTCAAGTCGTGACCGGAGTTCGGACTACGCAGTACGGAATCCGGTACATGCAGGTAGCTGTACTGTACTGTATAGCTGTGCGCACGCGATTCGAGCCGAGGCACGCCTTGGCCGCTTCTCGGCGCAGCCCCTACTTTACCGTCTATTGAGAGTTCGGTGGAGGGGAGGTTGTGAAGAGGGGTTCGAGAAAGTAAGTGAGCTGGTCTTGAAGACGTAGAAAAGTTGTGTCTTTCCTTTTGTTCTGTTACTTTTTTTCTCTGTTACTGGAACAAATGGGACGTGTAGAGTTTGTTGGATAAATCAAGTCCCGCTGGATGTTGGTGATGACAAGGAGAGAGTCTGTACTCGGTGGCACTTTGTACTTTTACACCAAGGTATAAGGATTAAGTACTATACTGCATTCTCCTTTGAAATACAGGCAAAGCCTTCTCGCATGAGATGAACATCTTTCAATGCCATACTGTACAACTAAATCTAGCTTGGATGCGTTTATTCAATGCACTCCGACCTTTACAGTATACCGTCCTCGCCAACCGCGGAGACGTCAAAGGTGGAAGAGCATCTGAATAGAACTACCGTAGAAGCACGCCATGCTTTGAATGCCCCCTTTTGAGAAGAGACTGAGGGCCCGTCGTGGGCTATCACAGGGAAAGCCAATGACTCGCTCGAGTCTCTCCAGTCCCAAGGATATCGCAATGCACTTGAGTTTACTATGCAGAGAAGCATTGTGAACCTATCTCTTACATGTACGAACAGCAGATTGGTAGGCTGTCCAATCCGGGATTACCAGGCTTCCCCCACGGCCGATGGAGCCGAGGCACATAACGTACACTCGGCGCCGCTACCGATTCGACGCTCGCTCCGTCCCCCCGGAGATGGGGGAAGAAAGACGCGGGGAAGTACAGCCGAGGGTTCGCATGACGGTATGCGTGATTGATACGCACGAAAGTGTAGATCCAAGGTATGGATCATCAAGTACTCGTACGAATAAACTGTGTAAAGAAAACAAGGTTACTTAAAAACGGGCATGTGGGCGAGCGGGTGAGTGGGCCTACTCCCATCTTAATCCAGCAGCTCAATCTGCGCCGACCTCACCCGAAGCTTTGTCCACACACACCTCCAACTCTCTCTCTCTCTTTCTCACTCTCTTCTGCAACTTCTTTCCTCGTTTTATCCCCCTCCACCCTATCTCCCCCATTCCTATACCCATCATAACTTACGCAACATCACTAGCCCTCTCATCGCCAATACTCCCCCGCATCCAACTTCTCATATTGTACATTGTCCTCTAAGCCGCAAGCTCCGGCCGAGGAGTCGCAAAGCAAAATGTCTACCGCCGCCGCCGCCGCAATGACGTCGACAACGGCGGCATCCACCACGCAACATCCCGAATCCAACTCCTCCGACTCCCCCAACAACTCCAACAACTCCAATCCCCCCCGCCGTGGTCCGAAACTCGACTCCCTACCTCTCTCCGCACACCCGCAGCGCTGGGACGAAACGTACCGCTCCTCCTCCTCCCCGGCAGACCTCCCCTGGGACCGCGCCGGTCCATCGCTCGCCCTCGCGGACCTCTTGACCGACCGACCGGACCTCGTGCCCCCCGCGTACCCTCTTCCCGCGTCTCCTCTTCTATGCGTCGACGATGCGCAAATACCCCCAAGCAGCGACAGCAGCGGCAGCAGCGAAGGCAGTAGGGTCCAACAGTGCAGCTCCATTCCCGGCGCGAGACGCGCGACTGCCCTCGTCCCCGGCTGCGGCCGCGGCCACGACGTCCTCCTCCTCGCCTCCTACGGCTACGACGTCTGGGGCCTGGACTGCAGCGCCGCCGGCCTGCGACTCGCCGAGGAGAACCGCCGCGACGCCGAGGCGCGGGGCCTGTACGCCGCCGTGGACGAGGACGTCGGTAAGGGAAGCATCACGTGGCTCGAGGCCGATTTCTTCGCGCACGACTGGTCTGACGGTATCGGGACCCATGGTTCCGGGCAGTTTGATCTCGTCTTTGACTATACTGTGAGGCCTCCTCCCCTTCTCCTCTTCCACCCTCACCCCGACCGTGACACGTAGATGCAGTGCGGTTCTGCTGCATAAAGCGTGCTGCAGACTGGACGCATTGCGTAGACCCTCTCTTGTCCATTGATGCGTGTCGGCCGTTCTCTATGCCTCCACCTGCGCACCTGAACATGCCATGACGCCGGAAAAGAGAACAAGACTGACAATGGAGCAGTTCCTGTGCGCCTTGCCGCCAGAAGCTCGCCCGCTGTGGGCCAAGCGCATCGCCCAGCTCGTCCGCCCCAAGGGCCGCCTCGTGTGCCTCGAGTTCCCCTCGGGCAAAAGCCTCGCCGACTCGGGCCCGCCGTGGGGGGTGAGCCCAGAAGTCTACGAGACGCTGCTCTCAGCGCCGGGCGACGCCTGCTCGTACGCGCCCGACGGCGCCGTCATCACCACCGTCAGCTCCAAGCCGGCCGACGGCGCGTTGCACCGCCTGTGCATCATCAAGCCGAACCGCACGCATCCCGCGGGGACCGCCGAGGACGGGACCGTAAAGGACTTTATATCCGTGTGGGAGCGGTGACGTCGGCTTTTGGGGGTGTTTGTCACGGTCCTCGAGTTGGGCTTCTTTTCGCGGTCCGAATGCCGATGATTGGGTGTATATGATGGCGATGGCGGGGGGGGGGTTTCTGTAGATTCTGTTTATGTGAAGACGGAAGATGCGCGAGCAAAGACCACGGCCAGGCGCCCCGGGGTAGATAGATAGATAAGACGGCCACTTGAAAAAAGGTTGCATCACGGCTTCGTCTTTCTCCTCAGGGAATTATAGTGCTCGCCGAGCCCGTAGCCGTGCCGATAATACGCAAGCCACAATATGGGACGCTCCGTCGCGGCGCCCTCATCTTCGCCGATGCGCTCCGTCCTGCCGTCCTGGACGACGCGGATCTCGACGCCGTACCGCCTCGCGAGCGCCGTGAGCTCGAGCTGCCCACCCCACTCTGCGGTATCGCGCACGCGCGCCGCGTACGCCGCCAGGTCCTCGTCGAGAAAGGGGGCAAAGTCGTCGGCGTTTTCCTGCATAAAGGCCGCCGCCACTCTGCGCACCGTACGGTACGCGGGCTCCTTGTCCGCCTTGGTGGCTCTGGCCTCGGCGGCGTCGACGAGAAGCGATATCTCGTGCTGGGCGAGCTGGTCGGCCACGGCGGAAAAGAGGCAGTGCCCGTCGGGCTCAATGTCCCTTTCGACCAGGCCGTTGGCGGCAAAGGCCTTGTTCATGTACTCGCTCTCGCGCGCGCGGTGGTCCGTCATGCCGGACGCCTCCTCCTCGGCGCGCTGCGTCGCGGCTTCTTGCTCGGCGGCGCGACGGGCCAGGCGCTCCTTGTGGCGGTTGCGTTTCTTGCCCGACTGCTGTGACTGCTGCTGCTGCTGCTGATTCTGCTCCTGGACACTAGCTTCCGACGCCTGCTCAAGATCCTCGGTCGGCTGTGCGAGTTCTGCATGGTCTTCTGGAGCTCCGTCGTCGTCTTGCTCGCCATCTTGGCGGTGCTCATAGCTGCTGTCCATGCCCGTGGCCGCAGCCAGTTCGGCGGCATGTCTGTCCCTGACGTCCCTCTCGAGCTGGGCGCACTCGTCGTTGACGCCCTTGCGCGTCTTCTTTGTCGCGTTCTTCTTCTTGCTGGTGACGCGGGCCTGCAGGTCCTTGAGCTCTCGTCTGTGCCGCGCCTGCATCTGCTCCGACGACTCGCCTGGCCCTCCATCTGCCTCCATTCTTCCGACTTGTTTCTTGTTACCCTTCGGTTCTTTGAATCTCTGTCGCGAGTGATCGAGGGGGAGAGGCGGTGAGGAGCTGAATCTGGCAGCCGTTCTTGTTTTTCCACTTGCGGGTGAGTTGTGGTCAAAAGTTGGTTTGGGGAGATGAATGAGCAACAAGAGCTTGGTGGGGTCGAAAAGAAGAGCGGCCCCCAACCCGTCGGCTCTAGACACCCGGGCCAAAAGTTATTGAACTCCATCATTGACTTGAAACATGAATCTGCAATACGACACAACTCAAGACTTCGGCTCAATATACACTTCCTATATGAACTTATAGAACTAAAACTTATGCTCATGACTTTACAATCATTTTACTTGGCACCATTAGTGCCCATTTACTTAGTAAATGCTTCCATCGACATCCTCCAACTCTTCACGACGACTTGGAAGCCGCCACTCCAACACCTTGACTTCCCTTGTTCGCCATCAGACCTCGACTAGTATGCAAGAGAGTGAAATGGTATCAATTGTGCCTTGCGTCTGCCACAAGTGCACCTATCCTATGTACGAAACTTGCATTCACACAAGTGGGCTTAATTTCTAGTACTTAAAAGAGGGAAGAGTAAAAGGAAAAAAAGTATGTCAAAGAATGTCTGTCTCAGGCGAGACCAAAAGTCAACCTTTCAACGCCTTGCATTTTCGCAGATTCTTCCCCGTTACACGGCCAGACGCCTTTTCGAACATATAAAACGGATATCCCCAGTACGCATCAGCCAACGACCTCGAGCTTAGAACCCCTTGAAAGGATCATCGCCGAAAAAGTCTTCATCTGCGGTTCGTGCTCGCCCGAAAAGCTCGTCTGGCCCGATCCTCGCACCAAGGTGGTCTCGCGTCCGGTTCCGGCTGTGTCTCCTGGGAATCTCTTTGCTCCTCCGCCGGATCGAGTGTCGAAACTCATCCTGCTCTTCGGGGTACTCGCTGACCTTTGTAAAGGCGAGGGGACTCATGAAAGCCTCCATTCGCACGGTTCCCACGGCGTCAAAGAAGTTCTTGGATTGACTCAACGCATCAGTCAACGGTCCTGTAGCCGTCTGCCCGAGGTTCCACGTCGTGTTGCTAGACGCCTGAGACTGCTGAGCCTCCGAAGAGTTCGCCGTTCCGATGCTGGCATTCGCCGTGCTGTTTGTCGATGCGTGGTGTAGAATTCCGCCCAACGGGCCCGAGAAGCCGCGAAACGAGACCGGGGGGGCTACATGTCCGCCCGTGTTGCTCCTCTTGCGGCCGTGAACAGAGACTTGCATCGCGCGCTCACTGAATCTTGGAATGAAGGGGGGCTCGGCCGCCTCTTGTGACTGCTCCCGGTTGTGACCTGCCGAAGCCGGAACCGCTTGGCCCTGACGGAAGCTGACAACGTCACCCATCCTCGATGACGGAGCACTGGGCATGCTGGGAGCAGCGGATTTGGGTGTTCCCGACTTATGCTTGGCCAGGCGTATCGAGTCTCGGATACCCCCGCGCCGGAATCTCGTCCTCGGCATGTCAAATTCGGGCAAGGGCTGTCGGTTCACCTTGAGGTGAGGGGTGACGAGAATCTCTGGAACGGCCTGGGCCGAGTGCGCGAGGAAGGAGAGTGCTGTCAACCAGAGATAGTGCCGTTCCGCTGAAACGGCCGTGAACTTGAGCGCCCGTTGAGGCGTCAAGATCAAGATGGAGCGATTGAATACCGATGGCATAACCTTTGGCGCGGGATTATCATCCTTGACGTCGAGAACGGACTGGATCTTGACTGCGCTCAAGTCAGTCTCTCTTCCGCCGAAACCAGTTTTTTACTCTTCCAATGCTGTACTTACGCTTTCTCCCCGACTTGCCCATCAAGGCGCTGCCAGTCGACGGTTGCTTGCTACTCCAGAGAATTGCCCTTTCATACGGCGCCAGCCAAACCCAACGCTTGTGCCGGTCATTGCTCGAGTCATCCCGGCCAGTATTCTCCGGCATGCCAAAGGACCTGCGTCGTCGAACGTACTTGAGCATCCATTCACCCACCATTGTGTGAGAAATGGCGTCCACAACTCCAGGATTTTGAGAAGCGCTGGTTTGAGACGAAGGCTCCGTGTGGTTGGTATAGTCGGTGTTGTTGGAGAGTTGATGTCGGTGTCTCCGAAACTGGCCGCTCCCTGTATCGCGGTTGCGTGGTGTGGTAATGTCATTTTTCGGCAAAGGGGGCGGAAGACCGACACTCTCGGTGTTCTCTGCAGTCGACCGAGGCTGTGCAGGCGGTGACTGACTGCCTTGCCTGCGATGGCGGTTCTTGCGCGCCAAAGCGGTGGCAGAGCGAACCTTTCGCACGTTTTGGCTGCGGTTAGATGAACGGCTGCTGCCTCTCCGGAGGAGACTTTCGCCACGGGTCGGACTACCAGGATCCCGGCCCGAGGTGCTGATGGACGGCTTGCGTGAGCTGGCGCGCGTCGGGATGGGAAATGGCGGATAGCCAGATTCGGGCAGGCTGGGGCTCCTCGAGCGGTGCCGATGACTGGCTATGCCGCTCTGGATTAGGACGTTCCGACGCATC
This sequence comes from Hirsutella thompsonii MTCC6686, assembly GCA_000472125.2. NCBI lineage: Eukaryota > Fungi > Ascomycota > Sordariomycetes > Hypocreales > Ophiocordycipitaceae > Hirsutella > Hirsutella thompsonii. The sequence goes on from APKU01000103.1 coordinate 34,309, forward strand.
GCTCCGTTGCGGCTGCCCGGCGGAGGGGGCGGCGGCGACTTTTCGTATGTTCTGCTCGGCCTCTTGGCATGCTTGTGGACGCGATTCTCCTTGTCAGTGAGGTTGAAAGCGTTGTAAAGCTCGTTATGTGCCGATGGCATCGTGCCCGCGGCGGAGGGTAGGTCTGCAGCCTCTTCAGACGTGCGTGACCTCGCGCCAAATGATCCCCTCGCGAAAGAACGTCCCGGTCTAGATTGTGGTTTGGGCGCCGACAGCGCCGTCCGATACTCCAAGTCGCTCAGGTCATCCCCAAACTCATCGAGACCGTCCGAGCTAGCCGTGTCGAACCCGGCGAAGAGACTGCTCAAGCGCCTAGAGCGTCTCATAGAAGCGCCTCTAGAGCTGGGCGGAGCACCCTCGTCGTCATACATGGGATAGGGCTCGTAGAGATCATCGTACTCGCCATGAGAGTTGATGGGCGACGGCGGCAGCTCCGGAGCGTCGCTGCCTTGGGTAAGCCGTCGCGGATTCCGCGCAGGTAGACCGCCTGGGACGGGGGTGAAGTTCTTGTCACGTCCGGCGCCCGGTGTGCGGGGTGAGTTCGGCCTCGAAGAGATAGTAGAGGGCTGTAAGTGTGAGGGTAGGAGTGCCAGCCGCTTGTCCGTTTGGATGTTATCTGTCTGAACACTGGCGTCACTCTTCTCGGTGACGGTAGAGATGTTAACCTGGCATCCAAAGTCTTTGGAGTACTGTGGTAGCCTAGGGGATCGTGGTGTCGCTGGTCGGCTCAAGGGGGGCTGAATATTGATCGTCGGGATGGGGAGCGGGGACGGGATGTTCGGCCTGGAGAGCGATTGAATGCGAGGTGCCGACTTCACGTCATCCGTCTGTGCGGACGAGCTCACCATGATAGGTCGGTCTGATTGAGCGGAAGGGAGGAATTCTTGATCCATGGACTTGGGCGTCTTAGGTGGACTCAAGGGTTCTTCCATTGTCTGAGCCGAAGCCGATACCATTTTGCGGTCCATCTTGGGTGGCTCAATCTTGAGTGGCTTGGTGACAGAAACGCGTTTGCGCCTTTGGTTCGCCTCAATCTCCGAATCCCCGCGAGGGCTTTCATACTCGAGCGCCTTGGCCCTGATTGAAGGATCGGGAGTGGCTGGTTTGGCTGCTCGAATCTGAGGAGAGGGCGGCGGTGAGAATTGGATACCGGTGTCGGTGTAAGAGACCTTCCGAGGGGGCGGCTGCGGCTCATCTTCCATGGCGGGAGTCCGCATGAACAGCCGTCTACGCGCCACACTGTCAGGCCTCCTCAAGCTTTCAAAGCTCTGATTGCGACGATGGATCTTGGGGGATCTAGGGCTTGCGTGAAATGAAAGGACACTGTCGCGACCGTCGACATCGGTCTGATCGTCATCAAAGTTGAGCTCATCGGCGAGGCAGTGGCCGCCGTGTAAGCTGGCATCGGGGCTGTGGAGGAGAGATTGCCGGATGCTATTAGTTAAGCTCATTGTTCTGACGCTCTTGGTGTCGCTCTCCTTGCCGCTATCCTCTCCGTCGCTTTCATGAGCATGGCTCATCAGGTCCGTGTGAGAAGCTTGGTATGCAGTAACCTCATCGAGTACCAGCTTAAGCCGGCCCTCGGCAGTGTGAACCTTGCGCTCAAACCTTCGTCGCTCATCTTCCCATTCGGCCTTTTCTTGTGCCCAGAGATCATGGACACGCTGCGAGTCTTCCTCTTGGCTGCGGAGTTTCCTATGTGCGACCTCGAGACGCTTCTTTGTATCGGCGGCCGACTCAACAGCCTCATCCCTCTCGCGTTGGAGCTCTCCCAGGGCTGAAGATGAGCCACCCTCGAGGAGTGAAAGTTGACGCTTCAAGGACCTTCCTTCTTTGTTTGCTGCCGTCAGTCCATCCTGCAGCCGTTCCTGATCTTCTTTGGCCGCGTGGAGACTGGTTTCCAGGCTTTCAATCTGCCTCGTCTTTTCTTCCTGGTCTCGTCTCAGAGACAAGATTTCAGACACGAGGTTGGCGTGAAGGGTTGGCGTAAATCTTCGAGGATCCAAGATGCTGATGCTCTCATCGTTGGTCGCATCTCGAGGCGGCAACTTCTCGGCATGCTCGTCGGCCATGCGTATTGGTGACGACGCCGGGCCTGGCGGGGTGACGGAGCGCCGGCCCGGCTTCGTAGAGCTTGAAGGCGGCGTCCTCATGGAAGCCTCTTGAGGTGAGCTCACGCTGATTCCGAGCCCGGTGGCATATTCGTTGTCGGTCGCCCAGCCAGCCATTTGGAAAAGGCGAGATTTGGCGACCTCGGCAGGCCCAAGGCTTTGGAAAGGTGCTGTTGGGGAGTGATATGACCGCGACGCATCGATTCACGCTGCTGTTTCGGGGGCGAGACAAGGTAAGCCACAGTGCCAGCGCGGTCGACCAACTCGGGGCGATCCCTGCAGCTAAGGAGCGAACCTGGTCAATACCTGCTGTAGACGCATCTACAAGGTACTGTTGTTCGCCAGCGGCGGGTCAGCGTGCGAAGGAAAAAGCAAAGCGATATGCTCAAGTGCATCCCGGAAAGCGAACCACGCAGGTGGGATGGATCTCAACTCTGACGCAGACCTCCAGGGGAAGTGGAGGACTGCACTGCTCACAAGCGCTGTAGGTCACACTGCTCAATGGCTGAGAACAATGGACGATTGCGACGTCGGCGCAAGGCCGTCGAGCAGACCCTGACTTGAGAGTGTGAAAGACGGCTCAGGAGAGCTATCCCGATGCAGGGACGGAGCTGCAGGGTCACTGCCTGCGGTAGAGATGATGAAGAGTCTAACACACCTTTCCAAGGACAATGACAAGTCGCTGGGATGCTGTTTCAGAAGCGCGGACTCTTGCGACAAGGTCGGCCAACGGTCCCTCTGCGACTAAAATAACGAGCGGCAGGGAAAAAAGAGCTTTGGCGGGCGCGTTCGGTTTATTCAGGGAGTCATGCCAATTCTGCCGCGAATCTGAAAGGGCGGATGAAGGGGTCGAAGTCTAGAGGCAGCCGACGAGTGTAAGACGAGCACTAGATGCGCTCTTGTCAGCTTCGACGTCGTTCCCTTTAGCACTTGTTGATTCAAGACCAGCCAAATTGTACCTTGTAAATGATGGCCCCTGCAAAGAAGAAGAGCTAGGCTAGCTGGCTGGCTAGGTCTCGCAGGCAAATAACTCGCGGCGAGATGAACCGCAGTCGACAATTTGTCGGCACAATGACTGATAGTCACGAGCTAGCCCATTCGGATCAGGCGTGGTCCCCTTTTGCGATGACAATTGGTGAGAGACACGGCGGACGGTGTCCAGGGGAAGCGAAGCAAGAGGCGCGCGCGTGACTTGACAGATGTTGATGGGCAGAAAGGGGATACCGTGTGCGAGAGAGGAGTCCAGAGCTTCACAAAACGCGAAAGAGTGGATCACGGGCGAACGAGGCGGCAACTGACGAAGGCCAGTTGGACCATGATGATTGCCAGAGAGTGAAGTTACCTGCCAGGACTGGGCTGGCCGACGAAGCAGGCAATGAGACGTTATGTAGAGTCAGTATCCACTGGACCGTCAGTCGTTGGCCTGTTCGATACTGTAAGTTATTAATTACCTATCTGGGTAGGGTACTGTCTGTACTTCACCGAGTACTGTGCCGCATCTTCGTACCTCAGTTACAGTACTGCAGGTCCTCGGTAGGCAAAGTACCTAGGTATGTAGGTAGTCAACAACAGCTTGCACAATCGCCCCGGTCGTTGGAACGATGCCGGGGCAGGCCAGCTCGCGAAATGTCGGACATGGCCATGTGGGCGGTGATGAGAGTCGAGAAAGGGGTGCCGCAGCGGGCGCACGGCAAATGCAGCATTGCTCAACAATGGATAGCTCGAACGACGCGACGGGCTTCGGCAGCAGCACAACAGCCTTGTCGTTCACCGTCGACTGACTGAGCGGGAGAGAAAGTCTCCCCCAAGTGCCGCCGGTCCAGCTGCAGGCCAGAGAGAAGAAAAACTTTATCTGGATCCCTGCGCGGCGTCGGTGACGGTCAGAGGTCGTGGATTGGCCGGCCTCTCGTTTCGGTGCCATCTCTGGCCTTGCAGGGGTAGCTGTCTGGGGCCGAGCCAGGCGTCGACGAGTCTTGAGGCGTGACTGGCCAGCGGCAGGACAAACGGCGGCATGCCGGTGCAGCCTGTCGGGAAGCAATCCGCTGGGTCACATTGCGGACACAAAGCAGCTCAGGAGCTTGCTGGGGGTCCGCCATCCGAATCCAATTTCCCTCTTGTCCCTTTAGAGAGGTACTTTGTAGACTGTAACTCAGATAGCCATCCGTTGCGGTTGTGCCGACGATTCGAGACCCCAGTCCGACGCAATGTCGAGAGATGATGCGGATATCCAATGCCTCTTGCCATTTTTAGGCAGAAAGGGAGAGGAGATGGGAGAGGTCGGCGGAGAAGCACAGTGCGGATGATGAGAGTATGCTAACAGGGCCTTTCCCAGTTATTTGCTTACTCACCAGTACTGTATAATGGCGCGGGCATACTGTAAGTTGAGTCACTGAATGAAATAGAATTACACGGCGATGCCTGTACAGTGCAGGCTTTCTTAATTGTTTCCAAATCAGACAGATGACAAACAGTCGCGGAACGGCCCCTTCCTTGATGAACCTCTTGAACAATGTGTTCGACAGTCTACCTTGCCCTTCCAAGACGATTCCTTGAACAAAGCTACGCCTCAAGCTGCATGGCGCAAAGTGCAGTAGTATACAAGTCTTATACTTGCTCCAAGGGTATTCGTACAGCATGCAAAGCTTTCCACCTGGCTGGCCAAGGGAGAAAACGTGGGCATTTCTTGCATGGCCAGGCACCAGCGACCCTCATCGGTGCTTTGGACGAGACGGGCAGGGCGACTAACCCGCAGCGGATCGAGTTGCATGCCGAGACCACCACCAGGCTGGCGACTTGCGGGCGCCCTTGGCTGATTTGAACATCCAAAGAGAGTCATCATTGTTATTTAGGGGTGGGCAGCGTCCGAAAGGGCTGCAACCATCAACAAAACCCTCCAAGTTCCAGCACTACGTACAGTATTTTCCCGCATAGTGCATCAGAGGTCGTCGCTCGACACATACTCTTACCGTACCCATTGCTGTCAAATTGCCAGGCAGGGCATAACGGCACACCACAGCATTGACGCCTTGTTCCAACTTGCTTTGCCCCCGATCAGACGAACCGCCGGGCGTCTCTTGGTCGCGGGCGGTCATGAACCGTTCCTTGCTTCAGACCTGATGCCCCGGCATTCTTAACAGTGACGCCGCCTCTGTTTCCGTACTGTACCGTGAGAGACACAATGCACTTGCACGAGGGAAGGAGCTGTCCAGTCCCCACTGCCAATGTCATGCTGGCCAGCATTGAGCAGGGCTTGCATCGTTTTGTCTCTCCCACTTCCTCCAGACACCGGTGAAAACTTTCATGTATCGCAAGATTTTCATCTGATCTTCCTATTGCATGACAGAAACACATCTGGAATCTCTGGCGTGCATGTCGTACCGTACAGTATCGTACATACAATACAGTACGTGCGACCTACCCTCGACAGAGAAATGCTTTACCACAGGCCATGTCCTCGCTCGAATCTGATGCAGGTAACAGCCCCGACCACGATGGCACTCTGCCCCTGTTTTCATCATGCAGACTTCGTTGCCAGTCCATCAGCCTGCAGTTCGGAACGGACCTGACAGCTGTTGGCTGTCCGTCATGAGCCTCCAATACCCACTTACTGGCCCCGGCTGCAACCAGGGCCCTGGTATCAATACTTCGCACCCCGTCCTCATCTGGGGTTCTTTGGCAAGATTCTCCTTGCAGCGTCGCCTTGTTGTCCAATCTCGTTTACGATGCTGCGAGTACTGCACAAGCTTCATGCCTGTGACAGAGGCGACGAAAATCCCAATCGCGCAATGTCAGATATCCGGAAACTCAGGCTGACAAACTGTTTGTGCATCGGCCTGCTTCCGAGATGAGGGTACGAATAATGGCGAGCCTTTCTCGTCCTTACCACAGGTCCGAGGCATCCTCAGCGAATCACACCGTCGTACAAGCACGGAGCAGTTTCTTCTCACCACCGCACGCCTGGATACCTTTTTGATACGAGGCACGCTTGTTGCCTCTCTATTTCATCAAGACAAGCGTCTGATTGCATTTCACCGCTGAAGACACATCTTGGGTCAGCTAGCTCGCATTATCAGCCGATTTCCATCGCTCTCACACGGCTTGCACCTGTCATATTGGCCATTTCAACCAGAGACAACAGCCACTTGCCGCAGCTTCGGGCTGTTTCCAGAATGGGAGGTGAAGGATTCGGGCCAATCTCGAATGCGCGGCGTCCACGTCCAACACACGCCGGATCCCAAAAGAGCTGCAAAGTCCCCTGTTCCCAGCTCCCCCTATAATCTGGCCCAAACATTGTGCCAAGTTTGCTCTCTCAGAAGGGTCAATTTGTGATCGATCCAAAGAAGAAACACGTGAAACTGACAATTAGCCACACCAAAGATCCAAAGCATGGAGTGTTTCGAACAGAACACATGCAATATCACGACGATACGATGACGTAAATCTTCAGTACGTATTTGTGAGAAGTACAGCCAGGATGCATCATGCAAAACTGCCGTTGCTGCCGCAGGATTTCACATACTCACGACAGTAGGCATGCGACATTACCGAAGTCGACGTTACATATTGTATGCATACGTATAGATCAACGCAATATCGAGGTACGCAAAGAAGGCGCGCCAGTCGTGCAAAAGGACCAGCGCGAGTGCATACGAATGAGACCAGTAGAGATATCAGCGCCAACGGCACAGAAACACAACGCGCACGACACGGCGCCCACGCACTCAAGACTTTTAAACGTTCGACGAGACCAATGAGATTGAGGTACAACGCATCAAGCATTGAGAGGTAATGTCCTATTGCATGCAATGGCTACTCGGCCTCATCACCTTCAAATTGAGTAAATTGCGCAACTTGACGAAAGATTATCCATGAACGGACAGACAACCAACCATTCTCAAGTACAGCAGAAGCGACCGAGGTTTTCCACCAAGGAATCCCGAGAGGCAATCTTGCATGCAGAGACTCGATTTCCTCGGCAAAGCAGGTGCTTGTGATAATCGACTGCATGCGCCACAGCTCACAAGTACACTTGACTCTCGATCAGGGCTGCAGGACATTGAGTCTTGTATGAGACGGAATCAACCCAGAGTCCAGGACTCCGGACTTCAAAGTTCGTTCGGGACGGCGCCATCGCCGACTTTGGAAATTGGGCCCGCGAGGAACGCTCCGGCCCGCCCGCCCCGTGAGCCGGTCTTGAGCTACATACAAGCTTCTCCACTCGCTCAAGACGCAATTGGCAGTCGCTGGGCCTGCTTTCCTGATGTGTCTCGATTTCCACGATGCTATGCATTGCTCGATGCTACGGTGTCATGGACAATAATCCTTCGTACGCAGAAATGGAAGGGCCGCCGACGGACTTTACAAAAGGAAAAAGAAACTCGATCCAACCGTGGGGCAACTCAACGAGAGACAAATTGTGCAGGAGAAAAGAAAGGTAAAGAAGAGCCGCTGCCTTAGCCGGTGAATGCTCGATGTCGCGACTGCGCGAGCGTCGCTTCTCACGAGAGCTAAGCCTAGGCTACTGTAGACGCGATCAGCACTGCAGTTGAATCCTTCGCGTCTGATGTCTGCGAACCACTGATCTCCTCGCGGAGTGTACCGAGCGGGGGAGATGAACAATCGCGAGGGCGCAACTTCTGACTTATGCAGCATTTTCCTTCTGGAGACATCTCGTTGCTTTTCCTTGCCCCCAATCCCATCCGTCTTTCGTGGCTCATGACAGCTCGACCCGTCGCCATGGCTTCTGGCAGTTCGCTGCTATTTTGGTCGATCTCTCCCGGTCTAGCCTGACGTATCATGTTCCCCTTGGTGAAATGACACTATGGGAGTACATGAAGTTCCCCTTTCTTGACCGTGGCTCATTCTTATTGACCATATTGCTAAAAGAAGTGTCAACATAGGGGTTTCTGTAAGAAAGCCCAATGCCCTGCGCTGCGACGACAAATCCCACATGCTGCTTTTGAAGGGGGGTTGTTATGAGCCGCCAGCCTGCATCCCTTGCTTTCGCATGGGCTAGCCGGAGATGGAAAACCGAGTGTCATGTGGAAAACCTGATTTCTTGCCGGAGACGAGGACTGCGTGCGTTTCTTTACGCCATGCACGATGTGTCGCGGAACGACCAGGCAAAAGAAATACAGACCACGCGCTGCAGGCGATTTTTCTTTCTTTCTGTTTGTAGGTGGATCTTTGCGAGAAGTTTCTCCGCAGAGTCCGCATCTGGATCCTTCATCGAGAACCCCGTCTTGGGCCGTCAACCGGTCTCCGTCGGCCCTCTCATTTCCGTTTTGCTTTTCAAGTCCTGCCATGAGCACCTGCCGCGTGTGACTCTCGTCATGCTCAGTCACACCTTCGTCGGTTTACTTTTTCCCTTTTCCTCCTTGCCTTTGTGCGGGGTCGAGGAAGAAGAGGCAGACGATGGTTAAGCGGAAGATGGCAGCGAGGCGGCGTCCCCATCCTTCCCCCGGCGTGCCTTTTTCTCCCATATTTTGCCTGACGACTGACATTGGCGCGTTACTAGCCTTTGCGAGCTCAAGCGGCCCTGCCTCGCAGGGGAAGAATTGGTACGCGGACGTTGATGGGCCTCCAGGCAGTGCATCGCGGCTTGTTGCATGGGCGTCATCCATTGGCTCTCTGAGTCCTGGACACGCGCCCTCTTCCGCTCTGCGCAGGGACAGCCGGAAGCCACGCCTGAGGCGCCTTTGATTACAGTATGTTTGGCTTCAGCTCGCGTGCTGATATGAGCGAGCCGCAAACGCAGCCGCAGCCGCAGCCGCAGCCATTCCTCTGCCCTTGAGCCGCACTGCGAACAAAAAGTAAAGGATGATGTCACACGTCGCGCCCGCCCGCGCAGCTCTCGGGTGGTTTCTGTTGGGGGAGATGTATTGCGAGCCGCAGCGGGCTGTTGCGATGGACATTTCAGCTCATGAACTGAACGCCCGCCGCCAACAGTTTGCCTCGGACCTCTGACCTGAGTTCTTTCTTGTACTTTGTACGCCATCTGCAATATGACTGCCGTTCTTCTTGTGTCTCGTCTTTTAAGTCGTGCTCCCAGGCTCGGAAGAAAAAATAGTTGCTATCAATATTGTGGCTTTGACGAGCTCTTTCTCAACTTCTGTGACTGGAGAAGACTATGCCGCTGAGCGTTTTAACCCGCCTTTACCCTGTTCATTTTGAAGCGAGCCCACGAGCCCCGTTGATGCGATATTCTTTTCTGTCTACGGACGACCAGATACATCCCGGCAGGTGTTGTCGTCTCGGGCATCGTGTAGACCGGGGACCCAGGGGATTTTGGTACGCGAAGACTATCAGAATACAGCAAACTTTCCCGAACTTGACTACGAGATATCATTAGCTGAATATATTCAAAGAAGTATGTCAGCCACGTATATGAATTCTCTGCGCTCAACCTGTCTCAAGCTTGTCCGAGGTGAATGTACGTAAATCACGAGCGCCATGGCACCTTTTATTCCACCTACCCTGTACCAATCGCTGACGTCTCATGGTGAAGTAAGTCGCCGGCTCACTCTGAGTCAACGTGAGAGAGTTCGGCCTCATGATGTAATCGGCGCGCGAACCACCTCTTGACGTTACTTCACATTGCTCTCACGTAAATAACAAGCAGATCCTGCTCGGCCACCTTGCCGCTTCAACGACGGTATCGTTACCCATATACGACGCCACGGAAAGTCCAAGGGAGGCTCATATCCCAAAACCCACCCTCCGAGGCGATAACTCATCAACACCGAGACGGGGGGCAAAGAATCAAAGACTCTCCCTCGAAAGCCAAAGAAAGAGAAAGGAGAGGGATTAAAACGTCATGTCTCCAGGCACAATAAATCCCCTCGCGCAGGTCAAGGCCCTCGCGTTCGACGTCTTTGGCACCGTGGTCGACTGGCGAACATCAGTCGTCGACGAGCTCGTCCTGCGCGCCCATCGAAAGCTCTCATCATCATCCGCCGACGACGCCAGCAACGATGACGACGATCAAGGTGACGAGGGGAGGCCCCGGCGATCAACGACGACTCTTTCACTAGAGCTCAGGGGCCGGCTCGAGGACATGACCAACGACGACTGGGCCCGATTCGCACAGGCATGGCGCGACACGTACTCCTCCTTCACGCAATCCTTTGACGCCTCGCGCGATGCCTGGAAGTCCGTCGACCAGCACCACCGCGAGAGCCTCGAGCTCTTGCTGCGCGAATGGGGACTGGGCGGCGTCTACTCGCACGCAGAGCTGGACTCGCTGAGCCTGGTGTGGCACCGACTCGTCCCGTGGCCAGACTCGGCTGACGGGCTACACCTTCTAAGCTCTCCTCGCTCTGAGCCACTCTCCTCCTCCTCCTCCTCCTTATCACCCCTCTCTCCTTCCGCCTCAGGCGGGGGATGCGGCCTCGTCACAACGACGCTATCCAACGGCAACGCCTCACTCCTGCGCGACCTCGACGACTTCGGCTCCCTAGGCTTCCAACGCCTCCTCTCGGCCGAGACCTTTGGCGCCTACAAGCCCTCCCCGGCGACGTACCTGGGCGCCGCGCGGGAGCTCGGCCTCGAGCCCGGCCAAGTCGCCATGGTGGCCGCCCACTTGGCCGACCTGCGCGCTGCGCGCGCCTGCGGCCTTCGCACCATCTACGTCGAGAGAGATCGGGAGGAGGCTTGGTCCGCCGACGACGAGCGCCACGAGGACGCCCGGGGCTGGGTCGACCTGTGGGTGGCGCGGGATCAGGACGGCCTACGCACCGTGGCGAGGCGCCTGCGGGACCTCCTCAGGGAGTAAAATGGGGCTGGGGGTGTGGTTTGAACGGGAGAAGCGGCGAGGTTGGAGGGGCCACAGCGGTCGAGGTAGACAGATGGAAACATCTTTACAAGTTTCAACTTGAGGGAATGCCGGGCGGCCTGGCGGGAGCAGAGGGAGGAGGCTTCAGGGTGAGAACATCAAGATCGACTTCTCTGCCCTCAAGAGATTGGTATTGTCTGGCTGTTGCAAGGATCGGGACAAGACGTTTGCCTGGCTGTGTTTCTAATGCCTTGATGACTTCTTGGCTCACGAGCGGCGAATCTACGAGTCGACTGATGAGCGCTTCCTACAATATCCAGTCGGCCCGACAGAAGAGGGAACTCACATCCTCGGACGACTGGACGATTACGGATGCTCAGGAGCACATCTCTACTACCATATGAACTCTCATCATATCGAAAGGGGGCTCTGCACTCTGGCCTCCGTGTGTCCGGCATCATCAAGGCCTGCCGAGCTGGAAGACCCTTTGACACCGCTGATCGACCGACGTCCCTACTGGCGCGCCGACACCATCGCCGAAGACCATGTCATCGTGCCCAACAAAGCAGCCTCCGCGAGAATCCATCGCGGCCGTGACGGACATTGCCCAATCACAGGTTCAAGACAGCCCTGCCAGTCCCGAGCAGTCTACCACCGCCACCGCCTGAGGTCGGGCGAGCCGTTCTGCAGTCGTCTTGTGTGACGGCGGCTGCGTGGTGACGGGATGTGTCAGATCAGATCAGAAAAGTCCTTTGGCGTGGGTTGTCTGTAAAATAGTACGCACCGTGTCCTGTCAAGCGGTCAGTCACGAAACAAGTCCAGAGAGCGACTTCGCGAGGTCTTGTGGGAGAACCAGAGAGGCGCCGACGAGTCCGTGCCGTCATCTTGGCCCGTATTTAGCGGACGGGGCTCCTCTTGAACAGACAAGTCAACTCAGGGTCGCGAGTCGCGAGAGATGGGCGATTTTTCTGGCGTGACACTGCAGTCGTTGAAGATCCGTGTGACACATTCAGCTCTGTTGGCTCCGAGCCTTCACAACATTGGTCCGCAGTGTCGTCGTGTGTCTTGCAGAAACGTTGCCCCCCGCCACCGCAGGCAGTCAAGTCAGATGCGCTGCCAGACTGGACATCATCTGGTGATTCGGCTTGGATACGCGTGGCGGGATGGCCAAGCTGAACCCATTTCTCCCGATTTTCCATGACAAGGGGGGGACGTCATGCATTCGGCCCGGACCCCGGCTGAGTTTGGCGCAGCATACGATGTTCAAGGCTCACCGTCAAATCCTCATGGCGGTCGAGCCACGAGCTGCGCGGAGAAAGGCGTATGAGTCGATTTCCCAGGGTCCCAAAGCCAAGACACGGCCGGCGATGGCGAACGACGGAGGAAACGAGTGGCACTTGCGATTGTACCTGAGAAAGAACCCCAGGACTGCGGTCGGGGGCCATGGGCGTAAGGCCTTGTGCGATCTGGCGACCGTGGGCTTTCAGTGCAGCCACTGCCGTGGGAGAAGCATGACATGGCCTTGACGCCATCCGTGTTCGAGTCGTAAGCGGCTGCCGCGACCGCGTTCCCCCTGAACCAACAGAGGACCCTCGCTCAATGGACCAAGCGAGCAAGCCGCGGGACGACGCGGCAGTCTTGACCGAGCGCGAGAATAGGCTGGGAGAGGTGAGACACCACGAGGCCGTGTCTCGAGCAGATCCCGATGCTGGATAGCTCCGCCAGATCTTTGCACGCCATTCGTTGCTATTCCACTTGAGACGCTGAAATGGTCCAACAGACACTCAAGCTTTTTTTCAAAGTCGCGGCGCAAATTGCATCCAGATCAACCACGTCTTGTGAAGATGTCTAAGAAGATGGTTTACGGTGGGCTAACCGAAAGCCATGGCTCGCTATCAAGGGTTTCAAGGCGTCGCGAATTGAGACACACGCCAGCGCCGGCAGACGGGATGTAGCGCTGGTGTCTCACTGGCGGCAGCTGAAAAGAGAAAGGTGAACTTAGAGACAGCATCGATGGCCTCTCCGTAGAGAACGAAAGCTGTGGGGACGTGGACGAGGAGCTACAGTATGCATGAGTGGCAGCGTTGCTTGTGGGGTTGGCCCACAGCGGCAGCAACGCGTATGTACCTATAGCCGTACAGTACTTTGAAGCTCGGGACTGGATGAGCGATGGCGGAGCGGTACGCTAACAAGCAGCACTGGCATCGACAAAGCTGTTGACTGTCCCTATCGTGCTTGCGTTCCTTTGGGCGAGTGCGGGAAACAAACCTCGAGCTCGAATCACGGCAGAGAAAATCGTTGGTCGGTCAGCTCGAGCCATGAAGCCAGTGTTTGAGCACAGGTCCAGATTCTCGAAGAGGCGCAAGCTCTTCGCGCAGCTCCTTCTCCCCGAGTTGGGTTGACTGGCCGAGCAAAGCAAAGGGCCGCAGCAACTTGGCCGACTTCTCCACAATAAGCCCGGGAACAGTCCAGGAGCATGAGCCAACAAAGGACGCGTGGTGACGGCCACCATGACGGCCTGGACGTGTCGAATGGTGGCACCGCATCGCACGGCGTCTGATCAGCACTCTCCTACTTCGTACAAGGCGTCTACCCGTCGCAGCACGAGGCACAATACGTGCAGGAGATGCTGCCTTTCGTCAAGGACAGAGGGCCTGTGCCTGCCCACAGCCTCGGAGGCACGTCGCCTACACCTTCGGTTGTCCGCTCTGGAGCAGCATTGCTCAAGATCATGCAGGCTCTTACATGATGCCCTGTACTGTACATTGCTTTTGGTTCGGTACCGACGTGCTCCCCGCATTGGTAGGGCCCGTGGGCTGAATATGGGAATCTGAGAATTTGTGTCAAAGCCGGACTTGATACAGATCGACAGAGCATGTGTCGTCGGGATATTGGTGCGGGCAAGCCGGGTAGCTTTATTATTTCCGTCGGCTCTGCACATGGCGGAAGCATCAACTGGCCGTTGGCCAAGGCCGAGGGCGTGAAGCAGAGCGGAGGTTTGCGTGATTTGAGGAGGTGCCCTTTGAGTTATCTGCATCGCGGTCCGGACTATCGGCGGCAGGTGGGGGTTGAATATTGAAAGACTCCGGGGGAGAAAAGCGGTACTCGTATTGAAGAGTGATGGAGGTCGGAGGTACTGTCAGGTCAGAACCCGCGCAAGGTAGGACAAGTCTCATCCCGCCTTCGTTGTGATAAGAGTCTAAAGAGGCACCTGGCGCAGCATTCGTGGACAAGGTTCATCCCCACGGGCCATTGTTCTGCGAGGCACTACGTGCCAACATGAGCTGACGGTGCCTTGGAAGAGGAATAAATGCTAGAGGCATCATGCAGGCCAAAGACGGCCAGGCGGGGAAATCGATTTTGCCATGGGCTCTGGCCGGGATATCCTGGCCATGCCTTGCAGGCTGTCTCTCTTTTGGAGTCCATGGCCGGGCCAAGCATGCATACCATAGTCCCGGACAAACGAGGATTGTGTCCTGCTTGCCCGATAATCGGCGGGATCGTACCTTTAGTTATGTGTTATTATAGTTGCCCGCCCAGTATTTGCAAAGGGCTCAGACACTCTGGAGAGCTCGCCGTGCAGTGGCCATGGTCGTTGCTGGGTGTAAATTGCATCGCTGGGATTACCACCCACGCCGGGCTGCCGTTCGGGCCGCAGGCAAGCAATGGTCACGCATTTGCGAACGTCTCGACCAGGATTGGCAATGCTAGTAATTATTGCTGGACCGACTGCCGGCAAGCTTCGTCTTCGGACCATGGCGCGGATCAATGCCGATAGAGCCCGAGACGGGGCCAGGGTCGTCAAGGTTCAGTCAAGGCCGGACTTTTCTCCCAAGCGCCGCCAAGCTCAGGTGGAAAAGATGGAGCTAGTGCCGGACGGAGAACTCTTTCACCAGGGATCGTCGAAGAACAGACGCCTTGGTGACTATTTGGCACAAGTGCTGTTCGGCACTCTTGTAAGAATAGGGTTTGGCTCCTGGCGATATCCGACCCTCTGACCTTGGATATTTCCAGCGCTGACTGGACCCAAATCGAGTATCCAACTCGGGCTGTCATGAGCATGAATGAGTCTCAGGGCCTAGCTCTCTCAATGAAGATGCTGCACTGGCATCGTCGATAGATGGAAACCAACTTGGTCCACGTCGTGCGTAGCGAGCCAAAGACCAGCGAGAATGGGGAAAAAAAGCAAAGGGAATCGGAGAAAACAAGATGAGGAATGTGCGCTTGTGCATGCCCGAGGATCCCGCCCCAATGGTTCGTTTGGTTTCGGCCTTGCTTTTCGTTTCGTCTCCCTCTTGGAGCCCTTGCATGTCCCGCAACCTGTTCCGATGCCACCCTCGTCGCTCGTTTCGCCAGACTCACCTCGAGGCGGGTTGGAGGTCGGCTTCCGACAGGCCGGTAAGACTGCAGTGGCTAGCAGGCAGGCCATCCCACCCACCTTTCGCCGCGCATGTAGTTCTAAATGGTCCAAACGTGGCAACGAGCTCGGGGATGGATTCCTGGTCTAGTCCCTTACCGCTGCTGTCGACCAACGAGACACTCCAGATTCAGGTGAACAGTTGTGTGGGCGTGCCGATGTTGACAGGTCCATGCTGACGCTTTGGAGTCCTGTTCTTCCAAGAGATGTCTCTGGTAGGGTCTCCCGTGAACGACTCTCTGGAGAGCTTCTCCTTAAGCCGTCGAACCAGCAGCCCCGTCAGATTTGAGCAATTCTTCGCGCATTCGTTGCTGAGAAGATCATGTCGGGGGACACGCTAGGTAAGATCGGAAAGAAGAAAGCATCGTTAACGCACATATTCCTCTTCACGTTGGTGTTTCTCTCGTTGGTGTTCTGCCGGAACCCCAAGGGTCCAATGGAAAGAAAGGTGGAGAGAGGAAGTGGCAGGGCCGTCAAGGGTTCTTTGGGGCACGAGGGCAAGAAGGGCACAGCGAACTGCAGTATCCACTGCGTTGGAACTTGGAAGGCGAGAAAAGATGTACTGTACGTAAAGAGTACATGCTGCTGAGGCGATCAATGCGCGTGAACTTACGTACTTCATACGTCGCTCAAGCTCGCTTGGTCCCTTGCGGCGGCGGAAGGTGCAGTGCATGCAGTTGATGGCCGCGCCCAACCACCCTCGCTGCCCTCCAGCGCACACTTTGATGCTGGTCGCTGCTCGTTCTCGGAACAGTAGCCAGTTAACTTAAGTGTAAATATTCGGCGACGTCCATTGCCTCTTCTGCATCGCCAGCCGCCCAGGTTCTCAGCGCTCACCAGCCACATGCGAGCGCAGCAAGTCGTGTCATTTAGGAGCAGTGTTGCATTATGACATGTACTGTAGATGGAGCTTCCTTCGTGAATGTCCCGTACGGCTGCGCCGTCGCAGCGTCGTCTTCCTGGAACCTCGTATGCACATGATACTGTAAGTCTTTGGTACAGTGACTGAGAGAAAGTTCCGCCTAATCGCTTGGTGCATTTCCCAGCAAAGGATTAGGCGTTTCTTTCTTCACCCCACTATACGAAGTACGTTGTGGTTATTGACGAGTTCGCGTCATTGTGCGGGCGCTGGAGATGGGGAGATGGTGTAGACGTGGTGTAGACGTGTCGAATCAGCATCAAACGATGCTTTCTTTTCATTCATTATTTCCTTTGCGTCGTCGACAAGACAAGCTCGAACATTGGGCGTCACGAACGTCCACCCTCCCACACAGGCAGTACCTTTACTTACAGTACTCTAAGCTGCTGCTTTACAATAGTCATCGTTATCGAGCCGTCGAGTCTTGACGCCTCGGGGCCTCCCTGCTTTTGGCACCCACGGTCTTGTCGTCTTCTGCTCATGTGTTTAAGGGAGAGAGAGAGATAGGGAGAAAGCAAGACGCAGTTGTTGCACCACCCACCTTTTTTTTTCCCATCGCTCGCTGCCACCGTGTGTTGCTCCTGCTCCTCCACCTCCGCCTCCGCCTCCGCCGCCGCTCTCTCCCTGCCTGTGCTTTGCTGTGCTTGTGCTGTGTTGTCCTTGCTCTCGCCCGCTGGCTGCCGGCTCCTGCTGCAGCTCGCCCACGGGGTTTGTCTGGCCCATGTCAATTGCGGGAGAATGTACCTTTATGTATCTTTACACTATCATATCAAGCCGCAGTACAGCTTAAGTACAACGATGGACCCTCTCCCCCCCTCTCGTACAATCCAGCACATCAGACAAGACAAGCCCGCCTCACCTCACCTCACGCACACGCACACACACGCACACACACGCGCGCACACAAAGCCGGGACCCGCTCGCAACCCACTGTCCCCACCACCGACCACTGACTGGGTGCTTGGCCGACTAGCAGCTCCCTCCAGCCAGGCCAGCCAAAAGAGGCCTTAGGCTCCTCAAGCATCAACACAAGCCCGCTCCTCCAGAACTGCCTCCGAGTCCTGTCTGCTCGACGCCGGAGCACCAAGTCCTCCAACGCCTTTTCAAACCTTAGCATTTTGCCTGCGCTCTCCTCTTTGGTCCGCTTGTCGTCGCATACCGTCCTTGTCCTCTGCCGCCGCCGCTATATCGTCAGTTGTCGTTCGCTTCTCAACAGAGCCTCTCCCCGCCCCCTCGTCCGGCCCCCCCTCCTCCTCTCCAGTCTCCAGTTTCGAGTCGGCAATCCTCCGCGGTCCCAATCTCACCGTCTCTCGCTACCAACATCTCATTACCTTTTTCTCCCCCCGACGACTATCCTCTAAGTCGAATCTCTAAACTTGCCGTCGTCGCATTCGCCCTCGCGACGATTCCTTTCACACCACCATGGCGGGTCGCATGGTGTTGTACAAGCTGGTGGTCCTTGGCGATGGTGGCGTTGGCAAGACGGCCTTGACCATCCAGCTGTGTCTGCAACATTTTGTCGAGACTGTGAGTATTATACTCGCCCGGTGCCGGAGGGCGCTTTGTTCCCCTGCCAAAAAGCGTCTCGCCGGGCTCCCGATTGTCATCCAATGCTGCTCAGGCTGACGGTCGATGCCCAGTACGACCCGACAATCGAAGACTCGTATCGCAAACAGGTCGTCATAGATAATCAGCCATGCATGCTCGAGGTCCTCGATACGGCCGGACAGGAAGAGTACACGGCGCTTCGCGACCAATGGATTCGCGACGGCGAAGGTTTCGTCCTAGTCTACAGCATCTCTTCGCGCTCCTCTTTTACCCGCATCAAACGTTTCCATCACCAAATCCAGCGCGTCAAGGAGTCTTGCGCCTCGTCACCTTCGTATCCGGGCTCGCCCATATCTGCCGCCAACCCACAGATGCCTGTGCCCGTCATGCTTGTCGGCAACAAGAGCGACAGGGTCACGGAGCGCGAGGTCTCGACCCAGGAAGGCCATGCCCTGGCCCGCGAGCTGGGCTGTGAGTTTGTCGAGGCCTCGGCCAAGAACTGCATCAACGTCGAAAAGGCATTCTACGACGTCGTGCGAATTCTGCGCCGCCAGCGCCAGCAGGTTGCCCGACCTCCTGTCGGTGCCACGAGCCGATCTCGCACGAGTAATGGCGATCTTGGCGGTCGCGAGCGCGAGACACCCCGATACAGGCGCAGCAAGGAGTCCGGCGAGAAGAGCAAGTCCAAGTGCGTGGTATTATGAAGGACTGGCTCGAAAAGACGTACTTATGTTATACTCGACCGTCTTGAAGAGAGGACTGGATCAAGCAGAGGAATAAGCACAGCCATTGTCGCCTCCACCTCACGCCAGCCGGCAGCAGACTCTCAAAAGACTATGAGAAACGGATCACGACGGAACGCGATGCTGCAATTTGGAGAGATTTCCATTTCATTTTTGAGCGATTGCCAATGACAAGCTGGCAAGGACCGTCCTGCTTCACAACAACGCAGCATCCCAGCAACAAGGAACCACATCCGGTTCTCGAATCGGCGAATGGCGTATGAACAAAAAGGGGCATATCTTGGGGCGCTTACGACATTTGACACGTTGGGAACATACTGTCCGCTTGTGTCTACGTTTTTTTACTTCTCGTTTATCCCGTCGGCGCCAGAGACGCATCAGGGCGTGCTGTCTCGTTCGAGCACCACCGCCGCCTTGCACTGGTGTTTGAAGTTTCGTGCTACTCGGCCCGGGTTCTCCGGTGCGAGGCCGGAACACATCCCACGCGGATCATAATACTTCCTACTCTTTCGCTGAATGGGCCAAGGGCCAGCTCCTGGAGGGGAGGGGTTCATTGTTCGTCGACAAGTTTACGGCTCTCGTTGGCGACGTCTTTTTGTGCATGCGATATCCCAGCATTTATTACCTTTTTTTTTGGATGTGGTGTCTCGGAGGCAGCAGAGTCGAGATTGGAAGAGGAGTAGGAGAACACCGTGGTTGGGGAAGAGCTTCGACGACTTGGCCGCGTCGTGACAGAGTGTGGGATTGTGAAGGTGTCGGCAAGATGAGTAGATTGAGGGAGACTGTGGCCGCGTACAGACGGCTTGTGAGGCAGTGAGTAAAGGTGGGCACAAGGCTGGTGCTGGATGGGGAAATCGAGGACGGATGAGTAGACGATGGACTGGGCGAGGGGAGGGTTGTATCTTTGAGGGCCGTGAGACCACGCTGCGCCTCGGGCCATTTAAATACGGGATTTCACGCATCATCGTCACCATCACCGACGTCGACGATTATACCAAATACTCCACCTTGACACATGCGTCATGATTGTCTCTGTGCAGAAGAAGCCTTCGTACCTTGCTCTTGACTCATGATGTTTGTCCGAGGCTGTGATCAATTTTCCAGGTGATTTGTGTCCCGGTAGGCCTTGAACCTCGACGATGATGAGACTTTCACGGTCTCGACCATTTGAGCGGCGTCGAGGCCCGAGAGACCGATTTCATGATGTGCCGACATCGCTACAAGAGGTCGACCCCTATCCCCGAATCACCATCCTTGCCTACATGCCCAGTTGGGTATCCTGACGCATACGATCAGATATCCTCGTCCTACAGTCGCCGTAAACCTTTCGTCCCCAAGTCCTTTCCATCCTCAGTTAGCCATGATCTCTCTCCTCTCTTCCTCCTCATCCTTTTGCTATCAATCAACTACCGGCCAAATAAAACACAAAGCATCGCGCGCCATGCTCTGCCGGGCTTGTAACATCCAGAGTTAAACGGAATAGACGCGTCGTCCCTCATTTGGACAGTTAAATCATGGGTATCCCGCTCCTGTGAGTCCCGTCTAGGAACCCATTTACGTCTTCATCTTTGGCCCTATATATATGCCATTCTACATACTCCAATACAGCTCAGTCTACAAAGTACAAATCCATCTCTGCCGTATTATACATATATGATTCTATTCTCACAGCGAGTGAAACCACGACTGCTTACTTACCTCGTCATTGCATAACAAGTCAAGAGTCCTCCGTAGGCGAAGCCGACAAAAAGACGAAGCAGACAGACAGAAGGATCCAGCAGACCACTACAGACTCCTGCTCGGGTAGGCTTGAACGACGCCCGTTTCGAATTAAGTATATGTATGTACAATGCCCCCGGAACCACGGCAGTGACCGAACCCCCCGTCTCCCCCAATATCGACTTGCAGCAATGCACAGGCAGGTCGGCAATCCTCCGTACGCGAGGTCCACGTCCCACTCCTCAATCGTCGACACGGGCGACTACATGTACCGACCCGCCTCAATGCTCTCGCTGGCATCGACGTATTAGGAAACGCCGTTCCCACGCAAATCACTTCAAACGACAAGCCGGCGGGAATACGAGCAAAAGGCACTTTCAGATCAGACGGGAAAACAACCATTCGATACATCTGTTTTGACAAAGACATATCTACTACTAACAAAGCCTACATAGGAATGATTGGCCGTGAGGGAGATTGCCACCCGCTCATCACCCTTCGTTCAGTCAGGGGTGTCCAAGAGACGCCAAACACTCGTCATATCTAAGTATGTAAAAAAAGGGCTGGAATAATGGTGGCTAAAGATGGCATCCAAAGAGGACCAGCCTTCCGAAGCCGATAGAAGTGAATATCGCTATATAAATCATCCAAGAAATCATTCATGTTGCTCCTTGGTGGCGTGCTCGTCACCAAAGGGGCTTCGGCCTCGCTCGACCGAACCCCGTTCCTTGGGCGTCTTGCCGTCGTTCCGACCCTCCTCGCCGTCTTCTTCAGCCACAGCCCCTAGAGAGGGTGTGCTGTTGGATGTCTTTGGACCGGTCGGCGGATCGGAGAAAGGCCCTTGGCTTAGGGGTGAGGAGGCGGCCTTGGGTGAATCGGTAGCGCGCAGCGAGGGCGAGCCAGGTGGTGGTTCCAGAGGTGTCAGAGGAGGCACCAGAGATGTCCACGATGAGCCGGCCTCAGACCTGGCACCAAGGTCAATCTTCTTTGGCCCTGTGCCCAGCTTGACGACCTGCGCCCGAGCCTGCGTCGCGGTATTGGCGTTATTGACGACGGTCGACCCCACGCTCAAGGTACTAGCGACGCTCTTTGGTCGGGTCGGACCATACTTTTCAAAGTCGATGCTGGGCACGGGAGGCGTGCTGGTGCCGCTGGCGCTTCCAGACTTGACGCTCACCACGGTCGGCTTGGCACGCATGCCGGTCTGAGCTGGTGATTGGATCTGGGCTTGTCTGCCATAGATGGTGGATGCGATGCTCGAGCGCTGGGCGTACGAAGCGCGGTCGGAGAACTCAGAGATACCCGAGTAAGTCGAGTCGCGGAGGTTGCCCGGTACGAAAAAGTGCGGATCATCCTGTCCAGAACCACGGTTGGATCCGGCGTGGTGCATAGGAATCGGAGGCACTGGCGGCACGAGAACGGTTGGTGAGGACGGAGTCGCCCGGTTGGTAACGCCGGGAATGTAGGCGATCTGAATAATGTTGGAGGCCCGCGTCAAGACCGTTGACGCGATGGAGTGGACGGTGTGAGTCGAGGAGCGGTGGGTGAATCGGGAGGCTGTATCTTTTTCAACGTCGCGAGCCGTCTTTGCTGACGATTCGTAAATCTCCTGAGAGATGCGCGACCTCTTGGGCTTGATGAGAAATCGCCAGACGAGATAGGTGAGTGCCGCGATGAACAAGATGCCGCCGATTACACCGCCCGCGATGGGTCCTGCACTCGGGCCATTGCTGCCACCGTTTCCACCTCCGCCGCCTGAGGTCGGTTGTGGTTGAGCATCATCGATCATACAAATCGATTGTGGGCATTGCGTGCAGTCCAGCGGGACTGTGTACTGGCATACTTGCCCGGAGGGACACTTGGGGCATGCGAGCTTGGAGGTGTCACCACATTGGGCGCATTCTCTTTTCTGAGGCAGACGACGCAGGACTAATCATGGTCAGTATTGTTGATGGCCGAGTAGGAGAATTACTGAGCCGGACGTACCTCGATCCAATTCGCCCAAGTCCCGTGTGTAAATTGGCGACGTCGGCGCCCTCTCGACAATGTATCCCATTGAAAAAGGGGTTGGCTCGGGGGCCAGAGTCGAGCCGAACGGCGATTGAAGCAAATGGCAGAACCGCCTAGTCGATGGTTCAAGTAGCGTTTTTAGCAGCAGAGAAGCGTTTCTATTGTGATGAAGTTGAGAAAAGTCGCGTTGTTGATTGGGGTATCGCTCGTAGACAAAGACATGGGTCGACGACGACGGATATTGATGTAGAGCTGAGCGACTCGCGGCAATGGCCAAGGGATGGTGTGGTTGGAGAATTGATCAAAAGAATGGAATCCAAGAAGAAAACGATAGGACTGCGAGGCTAGCTCGAGAGAAACAACTGATGGCGTTGTTAGAAGCGCCGAGGCGGAGACATAATCGATTCGTTCGTTGCGAATGCGGTCGATACGGCGGGCGGGTTCGAGCAAGTCCGGCGAGGCGCTGAACGACTTTCTTTCGAGGCTTTCTTTGCGGCGGAGGCGTCAACAAAGGCCAGTTGAGGCCAGTTGGACGCGGGGGATGGACGAGGCAGAAAGAGATCGTCGCTCGTTCTGGTCGTCGAGCGGAGACGCAAGAGGCTCGTATGGCAGGGAGAGCCGGGGGAGGGAGAAAGGCGAGAGCAGGCAGACAGACAGGCACCACAGGGCGGGGAGGCAGCGAGAGAACATGAAGGGACGGGCTGGCGACATTGGCCAGGGGCATCTGAGCGCTAGAGCGCTTTGGGGCTAGTGAGTACCTCCAACCCGCGATGCACAGTGCGTTCGGCGCCGGGCCTGTGGCACACAACGGACGAAAGAGATTGCGCTAGCTGACCGATGTGCGTGCGCCCGCCGGTGCGGACAGGGTCCACGCGAGACTGTGCGAAAGTCGTGACAAAGACACGGTCCGGACTATCGACCAGCCGACTGGAGAGGCCACGACGCCTCCCTATTCAGTAGTCTGGGGAGTAATTAATCGACATTGAACAATATACCCTGATATCTGCGCCGCTCTTGATGGTTCATGCCGCGAGCGAGCAGCGGGTTTTCGTTCTTTCTTTCTTATTGAAGTTGTGTGGTCTACTGGCACGCAAACCATTGCGAGCGACCTACGGTATTGTCGTTATTCGCAAGCAGCTATTTGTCGTCAGCGGGTCTTTGTCGCGACACTGCGTGCCAGTGGCAGTTGGCATTGACTGCGGCAGGTGGGCTCTAATACTGTACAGTGTGGGACGCCCCTGGCCGTGCGCAGGCCACGCAACCCGCCTTTCGCGGCGCCCGAGAAAATTCATCAATCTAACTGGGGGTTAATTGCACAAACTCGCTGACATGAGCTGCAATGCATTCGCAGCCCATGCATGGCATCAAATGTGTTTCGCGGGAACTAACCCCCCAACTCGCCATCCAGAGTTTCCGACGCGCCTGCACCTGGAAGCCGGCATGGCTGCAATTTCGCTGTAACAACGGCGCATGGGCCCGCTGCGGAGATGGATTGAGGTGTGGGACAATCGTATCCGTACTGTTTGCTCGACGTATCTTTAGGCCAAAGAATGACACCAGATACTAGCGCACACAGTGCACTTTACGCGGGAGACCGGCACCTGCGTGACAGGACGGCCTCGCGCGTCGCTCATTTCCATGTTGGGCCGCTCACAACAGCTCCTTCGTCTGGTGTGTAATGGCAGCGCCTAGCCGCAATTTCCATGCCTCGCAATTCTGCCAGCCAGGACAGTCTGCCAGCCAGAAAGGGAGGGAGCCTTGCATCGCGGCGAGCCTTGCCTCACGTCTTCCTGTTGGAGCAAGCGGTGCTTCTCGTCGAGGACTGCAACGTCACGCGGCCCTGTCTCTGCCTCATGGGGAAAATCTTCAAGACATGCATACCTTAGTGCCTCGACCGAGCAGGCTTTTAATACGAGAGCACGAGAGGCATGTTCGCATGCCGCCCCTGCGCTGGATGCACGGCATGTACAGTATTCGTACCGTAACTTAACTTACAGTACTGTACGGCAACAGCGACGAAACGCTGCACGCTGTTCTCGCTGCGTCGTACAGATTGGCGGGATGGGCGCACGTGCTGCCACGTAGATGATGGCTGCTGCGGTCATCTGGGTACGAGCATCGTATCACGCCGTCCCGAAAATGGCATTCTGGCCTCTTTATCCAAGCCCCGGCTTGTCCCGTCAGCGAGTTCGAGATGCCATCACGTCGAGGCTTTCGGCCCGTGGGCGTCTATCCGCGGTTAGGGGGCCCTTTTTCTCTCCCTACAGGACGGTACGGTATGCGGCACCATGACGTCGTACACGGGGCGTCGGTCGCATGCTCTGGCTGTCTCGTCGACTGCGAGGAATGAATGGAGCCACGCGGCTGAAAGTACATTGGTCGAGACCCCTACATTCGGGGTCAAGTAGCACTAGAAGGGCCAAATGGGAACTGCTGAACTGCTTCATTCGTATCGAGAATCTCCGCTGTCTACGGGGCGACGCGATCGCCACAGGAACCAAATCTGTTGACGCGCGCGCCCAGGCTCGCCTATTCTGACTGCGCGCTTATGTGTGCCTCTTATGTTCATCCTCGGAGGCATCTGGGTGGAGGCGGGCAGGGAAGAGTACGGGGCTTGGCGATGCGTCAGTCAAGTGAGTGGCCAAACCTGAATCGGACGAATCTGTCTTTTGTGCGCAGTCTGGTAGCCTGGCAGGCAACGAACAGGACAGGCCTGCCTTGTGGAAAAGGGCTGCGGCCATGGCAGCGCGTGGCCGAGTCGCACAGCCACCATTTGCAGGAACACGGCTTCGGACAAATGAGTGTTGCGATGTGCACTCGCAGCCCGGTTAAGCAGGATGGTTCTATTTTTGGGCGCTTCCCATTAGCCATCGCATACCTTCCGGCCCCCCTTTTCCTTCCTTTTCTCGGTTGACCAACCGCCCCTAAAGGTACGTACTGTACGAATACCTGCGATGGAAGCTTGTGATTTTTCGTTGCCCTTTTTCCGTACCTGTCTCTGCCTACTCCTATTTGCAGAGGGGCGCAAGAGGCGGGGTGGCAAAGGGGTCTTTGACTCGATAGGAACGCAGCGTATCCTCTGCGCAGTTGAGTTACCGAGAAAACACCCAAAGGTCTCAGCACCCAGGGTTCGGCTGTCGTCGTTTGCTCTCTGCCTTTATGCCCACCCCTTGCCTCTGCTGATACAAATCACTTTTCCCGTTTGCGACGGCAACAATTAGTGGAAGGATGCGTGTTTGGGGTTGATTCTGGCCCCCCTCAGAAGAGCCCCTGCATGGTGCCACGATGAGTAACGCGACAGGTAACAGGCCCGCTTGATGTCGAGCAGACTTGATTGGTGGTTGGCCGTTGCCTAGGAAAACAAAGACGCAGCAAGGCAGAAAAAGAAAGGATGGAGATGCGCAACAGGCGTTGACGACGAAATGGCAGCCGCAAACCTTGCTATGAGGCGTTGAGATAGGGCTCCTCGACGAGTTTGTCTCGACGGGGGGATGCTCTGCCATTGACGTTGCCACTTCACTTGTCTGCCAGGCGTGCGAATATTCGCACTTTGTCCCCAGTGGCAGAGCCCCATATCGAATACTGTAGGCTAAAATCCTACCCCATACTCAATCTGTCGATGGATGTTGGGGCCGTTGTCTAGTGTCAAAGGCTCGGCAACTTAAACCGCACTCGCGCCTTGCCGAGGCCTCCCGATGGAGTGAAGAGCATGAGTTCCCCCCAAGTGTCAGTGTTGCAGCATTGGGACGAGCCTCGAGGAGGATGGCGGCACGGACATTGTGTGGGGAAGCCTACGACAGCGTCAACACAGCAAGACAGCAAAGACTGGATGATCGCCCGCGGGCATCTGATCTGGCGCCTGTGCGGTCAACCCCCACGTACAGTACTGTACTGTGAACACTTGCCGCCGTTACACTTTCCATGGCATTGAACGGGTACAGTACAGTATCCCTGGGAGCGAACGCACGTTGGTCATGGCGGTCCTGTCGCCCTGTCGTCGGGCTTGCCATGAGGTCCCAGCGGTTAAGGAGAAGCGACAAAGGCATCGAGAGGGCAGCCTTTTTTTCTCGTACGAAGTATTCGTAGGCAGATAGAATTGTCATCCAATTCCTTAGGTACCTACCACTGCTACCAGACCGTTGCCCCGTCGTCTGCATGTCAGAACTCAGTTGGCTCAGGCGTGCATACAGAACACAGATGAGGACAATGAAAGAAAGAAAAATAAACGGTCCGCGACTCGTCAACTTTGTCGCCTTGGTCAGGTCATCGCATTGCCGTACCATGGTGAGCAGGGAAGTTCTCATGGCACCTCGTTCATGCCATGGGCCTGCTCGTCCCACTCGCTTGCTTGGCTTGGACGACGAAGCAGCAGGGTCAGCAGAGGGACAAGCGGCAAAGTCCTCGCGGGTGCGCGGGTGGCGTGCGCGAGTGCAATCCGCCAGCTTGCAGGTACCTGGGCTGGATGTATCGATCGGATCACTCGTCCCCGTTGCAACAGTGGCTCAGGCTGTTCGTACCCGCGCAGAGTACCGTTGTAGCAGCGCCAGTGAACGGGGCGCAGGGGACCAGAGGGACCGGACTCGAGGGAGACCACCACCACCACCACCACGACGTCCGAGATAGGGGCGTCTGGGGCGGCTTCTCCACCAGGCGTCGAGTGGCTCAGCTCCACCGTTTCTCGCGCCAGCTGTCGGCCTAGAGGCCCGGAGCCAGAAGGGGGCCCCGTCGGGAGCAGCACCAGCAACTGGAGCTGCGCCTTCACGCCCGCCAGCAGCAGCAGCAGCGGTGAAACACGCTTAGGGATCGCCGAGCAGTATTCCCTTATACAAGAAAAATGCGCGCGCCTCTTGTCCCCCTCATGCCCCTGAAGCCCATTTGCCGTCCGTTCATGTTGCTTTTCCTCAAGCGTTAGGTAGCCCAGGGTCTGTCTGCCCAAGCCAGATTCTATCAACCCTCCCAGGCCTCCTCTTTTTCCACCTCATTTCTCCCTCCTCCACCAACCTGAAAGCCCTCCCGCCCCTCTCCTATTCCTCCCACCACCTTAGAAGGGCCCCTCTCATTTCTCTTTGTTATCGTGCAGCGCCCTCTCTACTACGCGACTGTCGCTATCCTGTTGCGAGGCTGGTACCCTCGCCGATATCTACACTCAGCCGCTCACGCTCGTCGACGTGGTCGGTCTCCTTCGCTCACGGGTCCCTGTTGCGGCTCCTTTGAATCTCTACCCTTTTCCCGCTATCGATCTCCCTACGAGCTAGTCTGTTATCCCGTCACCGTCCTCCCTTGCCCGCGAGCCCCTGTCTCGCCTGCAATTACCTTGACGAGACTACAAGCCTGAGTGTCGTGCTCGGGAGAGCGAAACCGTCACCATGGCCTACAACGGCGCTGGCCAGGGCCACGGCTATGGCGCTGGCGGACATCCAATGCAGGACCTGCCTGCTGGTGGAAACGTGGGTGCTCAATGCTTTCGAGATAGAGACTCATCAGCTCACATGAACAGTATCACATGCCTCCGCAGGAAAACGACGAAGAAGCAGGTCGATATCTGCTCAACGAACCTCCCACCGCTGGATATGAGCATGACCGCCTCGGCGCCCATTCGCCTCCTGGTCGCCCTGTCTCCGCCTACAGTCTGACCGAGTCGTACGCTCCCGGTGCGTCGCCGCTGCCGCCTGCTGGCTCTGGGGGTTTTGGACCCGGCAACACCTACAGCCAGTACCCCCAGGATGCCGGGTTCCCTGGCTACGATCGTCCGCTGTCGACCCTTAACGATGACGACGACAGCTGGATGCAGAGACAGCAGCAGCCCAGCGTCGGCCGAGGAGGCGGCGGTCTGAAGCGTTTCAACACGAGAAAGGTAAAGCTTGTTCATGGCTCCGTCCTGAGCATTGACTATCCCGTGCCGAGCGCCATCAAGAACGCCGTTCAGCCCCGCTACCGTGACGTCGAAGGCGGCAACGAGGAGTTTATGAAGATGCGCTACACGGCCGCTACTTGTGACCCGAACGATTTCACCCTCAAGAACGGTTACGATTTGCGTCCCCGCATGTATAACCGACACACGGAATTGCTCATCGCCATCACGTACTACAACGAGGACAAGGTCCTGCTTTCCAGAACCCTCCACGGTGTCATGCAAAACGTCCGCGACATTGTCAACTTGAAGAAGTCGACTTTCTGGAACAAGGGCGGTCCCGCTTGGCAAAAGATTGTCGTCTGTCTAGTCTTCGACGGTATCGAAAAGGCCGACAAGAACACGCTCGACGTTCTCGCCACCGTCGGTGTCTACCAGGATGGTGTCATCAAGAAGGACGTTGACGGCAAGGAGACTGTGGCTCACATTTTTGAGTACACCAGTCAGCTGTCTGTCACCCCGAATCAGCAGCTCATTCGCCCAACTGGCGACAGCCCTCAGAACCTTCCACCTGTGCAGTTCATCTTTTGCTTGAAGCAGAAGAACAGCAAGAAGATCAACTCGCATCGTTGGCTGTTCAACGCCTTTGGTCGCATTCTGAACCCCGAGGTCACCATCCTGATTGATGCTGGTACGAAGCCCAGCCCCCGCTCCCTGCTTGCGCTATGGGAGGGTTTCTACAACGACAAGGACCTCGGAGGCGCCTGCGGTGAGATTCACGCCATGTTGGGCAAGGGCGGCAAGAAGCTGCTCAACCCTCTGGTCGCGGTTCAGAACTTTGAGTACAAGATTTCCAACATCCTGGATAAGCCTCTTGAGAGTTCTTTTGGTTACGTCAGTGTGTTGCCCGGTGCCTTCTCGGCCTACCGTTTCCGAGCCATCATGGGCCGCCCCCTGGAGCAGTACTTCCACGGAGACCACACCCTGTCCAAGCTGCTCGGTAAGAAGGGTATTGATGGGATGAACATTTTCAAGAAGAACATGTTCTTGGCCGAGGATCGTATTCTCTGCTTCGAGCTGGTCGCCAAGGCCGGCCAGAAGTGGCATTTGACTTATATCAAGGCCGCCAAGGGTGAGACGGATGTGCCCGAAGGTGCTCCCGAGTTCATCAGCCAGCGTCGTCGATGGCTCAACGGTTCATTCGCAGCCTCTCTCTACTCGCTGATGCACTTTGGCCGCATGTACAAGAGTGGCCACAACATCTTGCGCATGTTCTTCTTCCACATTCAACTCATCTACAACTTCCTCAACCTGATCTTCACTTGGTTCTCTCTGGCTTCCTACTACCTGACCACGACCGTCATCATGGACCTTGTCGGTACGCCGGTCGTCTCCACCGACGCCACCGTGGCGCATCACGGCTGGCCGTTTGGTGACGCTGCAACGCCCATCATCAACGCTCTGCTCAAGTACCTCTACATGGCTTTTGTCATTCTGCAGTTCATTCTCGCTCTCGGTAACAGACCCAAGGGATCAAAGTTTACCTACATTGCGTCGTTTATGCTCTTTGGTCTTATCCAGGGCTACATCCTGGTTCTCTCTGGATACCTTGTGGCCCGAGCTTTCAATACACCTCTCGGAGACCAGATCAGTCTCGCATCGGGATCCGACTTTGTCCGCAGTTTCTTCTCGGGCGACGGCGCAGCAGGTGTCATTCTGATTGCTCTCATCACCATTTATGGTCTCTACTTCATTGCCTCATTCCTATACCTCGATCCTTGGCACATGTTCCACTCCTTCCCCTACTACATGCTGCTCATGTCGACCTACATCAACATTCTCATGGTGTACGCCTTCAACAACTGGCACGATGTATCTTGGGGTACCAAGGGATCCGATAAAGCAGATGCTCTGCCTTCGGCCAACATCACCAAGGGCGAAAAGAACGAAGTGGTGGTGGAGGAAATCGAAAAGGAGCAAGAAGACATTGACAGCCAGTTTGAGCAGACGGTCCGCCGAGCCCTGGCTCCCTTCAAGGAAGTCGAGGAGGTGGAGAAGAAGGACGTTGAGGACTCGTACAAATCTTTCCGTACGGGTCTGGTCGTGTCTTGGCTCTTCTCGAACATCCTCTTGGTTATTGTCATTACCAGTGACAACTTCAATTCTTTTGGCATCGGCGTAAGTGCATCATCCTTGAGTTTACGAGCGCAGAAGCGTTTACTAATTCTTTGCAGAAATCGGCATCGGTCCGCACGGCCAACTTCTTCAAGTTCCTTCTGTACGCGACTGCCGTCTTGTCGCTGGTGCGATTCTTTGGATTCCTGTGGTTCCTGGGCAAGACGGGTATCATGTGCTGCTTTGCACGGAGATGATTTGTAGACGAGACCATGTGTAATATCTACGCGCGGCAGGCTGTAGCGTTCTATGCTGGCTTTGGGCATTCTCGCATTCTCGCATTGGCACGAACGACTCGTGCGCAGGGAAAAAGGTTTAACGGTAGACATTGGGATGATGTGCGGGCTCTCTTGTCATGATATACTTGGGGGTCATTCTCATGTCTATTTACTATTCTTTATTCGATATGAAATCCATGACCACGTGCGCCGTCTTGGTGATTTATCCACTTACTTTTCGTACCTGTTTATGTTGGTGTCCTATTCGACAGTACGGAGCGGCTACCTTGGGTTCCTTACTGCGTTATTGCTGCGTAGAGAACTTGTTCGGGCGTTAGGCGCATTGCGTCATTTGGTATTCGTACCTGAGTGCTTGCCCCTGAATGACACTAGGGGCGGGGCGCGTAAACCCCGGTATTTCGGGGAGGCGCCTACTTATCTTATCAAGCATCATCGTCTGGCTGTGCCGCCTTCGGCCATTGCAGGCCTCCTTGTGACTGACTCTATGAAAGCCCGCTCGACACCTAAGGATAAAAGCTTCGAATCTTCCGGAAACGATCCAACCCCATAGTGCAGCAGGCTCAAGCTACATCGCTTCTCACAAAATATTCGTCCTCTCTTCGAATACCCTTCATCTCGGCAGCTGCGTTCCGACTGAACCCCCCTCCCGTGGGGCCAACCCGCCCGCCAACATGTTGAAGATATGGTCCATGGTGAGGCGCCGCGGAGATACAGTCGCTCGAAAAGCTTGTATGCTGATGTTCGGAGCAGAAAAAGGAGCAGAAGCAGGCCGAGAGCTCCGAGGGCCAGGGCACAGGGGGTAAGAAGAAGAAGGTGACGGCGGCCCAACTGCGAGTCCAAAAAGGTCAGGGACACTCACTTACTTTCCCTTTCCCGTTTTTAAGGAGACGTAACTGGCTGACAGAGTGCCTTGGACAAACGCAGATCTCTCAGAGCTGTCCCTGGGCACGACGATGCGCACCGACTTCCCCGACCCCGACGACATCCTCAACTTTGTCCTGACCATCGAGCCCGACGAGGGCATGTACCGCGGCGGGCGCTTCAACTTTGACTTTAGCATCAACCAGAACTTCCCCCACGAGCCGCCCAAGGTGCGCTGTCGGGAGGTGATTTACCACCCGAATATCGACCTCGAGGGCAAGGTGTGCCTGAACATTCTGCGCGAGGACTGGAAGCCCGTGCTCAACCTGAATGCGGTGATTGTCGGGCTACAGGTGAGAGACACTTCCCCTCTCCTGAACGCTTGCCGCATCCTGTTTTTGGAGCGACAAACGCGCGCGCTTGTCTCTGTGTACGGTTGTCGAAGGGACGGGAGATATGGATGCTAATGTGGCTTTCCCTTGATAGTTCCTCTTCCTCGAGCCCAACGCCTCGGATCCGCTGAACAAGGAGGCCGCCGAGGACCTGCGGCACACTCGCGAAGGATTCAAGAGAAACGTGCGGACGGCCATGGGTGGCGGTTCAGTAAAGGGCACCACGTACGACCGAGTTGTAGTCATCAAGTAGGAGGAGACTAGCCGGCTGTCTATACGAGGTGGACGTGGCGCGGCTGGGAGAGGCACAACGTTGAACAGGCTTGCGCGCTAAATGAGTAGGCGCCGGATAAGAGTATTGAGTTGTGAAAAACGAATAGGAAAACCTTACGATGGGATTCGTGATGGGCCAAGGCGAGAAAGGCGGAGCGATGGGGTCATGGAAGCAAGGGTTTCTTCATCATAAATGGGCAGAAAGGGGGGGGGGGGGGGGGGGGGTTATGCACACCTGGTACAGCGGAGCAGGCTGGTCATTTAGCTCATGGATAAGCGTCAATTTGTCATTCTTTTACTGATCGCCTTGTTGTATGACGCCAAAGTGAGGAATTGCTTCAAGTCTTCTCATTTTACTTCACTGGTGCTTGTCGACAACCCTTTCACTTCGTACGCTTATCTGAGGCGGAGTGGTGATTCTGTCTGTCTATCTGTGAGCGGGGATTTCTGGAGATATCTCTTTACATCACTGGGATGTTCTAGAGCCGAAACTCAAGTGATCCATGTGCTAACTTGGTTCTTGTACGCGAAGCCGACGAGGAGAAGCAACTCCTATCCAGACTTATACCTACCCCATCACCCATAACTCTCGCCGGTGACATGTCCATTCTGCTCCACGTCGACGATTTAGCCCTCATCAAGCCCTCGAGATCTGCTCTCCTGTCGAGTTGCGTGACGCCAAGACACGTCACGCACATGTCCCGAACTCCCACCCGCCAGCAGCTAGAAGTTCCACGGCTCGTGGCCGAGACGGACGGACGAGACATGGGATCCGCAAGAAGTATGATGTCGTCGCTACCTAGGAGCCGCTCCTCGACGACGTTGCGGCCCGAAGTTGCGCGCGCGATGGCGGCGCCGGCGAGGATGGCCAGAGTTGGGGCGCCGCGGAGACTGGACGGGAGGCCGCTCTGGATGGATGTTAATCTGGCGAGTTTGGACAGTTGGCTTTTGAGGCTCGCTGACATTGTGGGAATTGGCGGGGGAGGGGCGAAGGAATGGCAAAAGGAAGCTGTCCTTGTCGAGTTCCTCCAGGGTGAGAACTTAAGTGAGAAGGTAGGTGTTGATGGCTACGGGATGGCAAGGGGGTTGGATTCCCCTCTATGTGTGATGACTCTAGTTTCGAGGCCTAAGGCAAACTTTTATAGCATTCTGGAATCAACTTGGGGGCCAACACCGGATACGCCTTTTCTTTTACAATATTCTCAGCCGTCGACTTGGCATCTACAATCAGAAAAGACGGCTTGTAGAGAATAAACGAGGTGAGATTGCAGCAGATCTTACACCAGTCTGCTCTGTACAGTATGTATACACGAAGAGGCGGAAGTCTACACCGGTCTACTTCACATTCATCGCGAGACAGACTCCTCCTCATTCTCCAATATAGCTTCTCTGCTGGCCGCTTGAGCATCCTTTGTCCCAACGCCAAAAACAATGACAGCCGCGACACACATGAGGCAGCCGGCCGCCAGAAAGGGGAGGCCAGTCCAAGACTGTCCCCACTGCAGGCCGGCACTGAACGCGGCCGCCATCATGGGCCCCGATATGAGCGTGCCGGCGTTCTCGAGGACGCTGATGGCGGTGAAGAGCGTGCCGACGTCGTCGTCGCCGGCGACGAGGACCAGCAGGCCGCGCATGGCCGGCGCGTAGCCCGAGCCGAGGGCGTACACGACGACGCCCAGGACGAGCAGGCCCGAGCTGGCGGCCAGGCCGATGATGAAGCACCCGAGCACCAGGCACGCGATGCCCGTCCGCACGAGCAGCGCGTCCCTCGTCAGCGGGGTGAAGCCGAGGCGCGTGAGGAGCAGGTGGCTGGTCGCGGGGAGGATGACGGCCACGAGGGCGAGGTTGACGGCCGCGCTGACGGACGACAAGAGACCTGCCTGCGCGGGCGTGAGCGAAACCCATCTGGACGTTTGATGAAAAGCTTCAGGCTAAGAAGCTTTCAGGAGGAGGAGAAAGAGAAAGAAAACAAAAGGGGGAATGGAGTTACCTCTGACCAGGACCATGCGAATCGCTGCGTCGTGTACTGCATCAGCACGATGCTGACGTATTTCCCGAGCGTCGTGAAGAGCAGGCTGAGGAGGAGCAGGCCGAGAGTCTTGTTGTGCCAGAACAGACGCCGCACTGAAGCTGCCGCTATGCCCGCGCCGTGGACGAGCCGTTTGGGCGAAGGACGTTGACCCTCCCCGTCATCCGGTCGAGGGAGGTCAGGTTTTGCTACCCTTGGCTGGCGCGTCTCCGGTATGGTGAAGGCCAAGAGAGCGGCGGCGGCGAGGCACGCGATGCCGATGAAGACGGAGTTCCAAGCGCCCGCTCGGGTCATGGCCGCGTACGTCAGGGGACCAGACGTCAGGCCGCCGGCTATCGTTGCAGCAGCGAGATAGAAGAATGTCGTCGATCTGGGTTCCCCCACGCGCCGTCAAGTCAGCATCAATATACATACTTGACTACCCTTCGAGACTGCAGACTCTCAAAAGAAGGGATTTCGAGCAACATGTTCAGGTTCCCTCACCGCTGCGTCTCCGTGGATACGTCGTTGGCCATTGTGAAGAGCATGGCGACGTAGACGTACGGCCCGCCGCCGACAAAGATCCAAAACGCGCTCAGCCATATCAACCGATGATGAAAGACGTGCGGGTTGGCGACTAATGTTGCCAAAAAGTCAGAAAAGCTTTCCAGACACGATCCCACTCTGTTCACACAAAGCTTGGGGAGACTACCGTGTCGCGATACATACATATAATCACGTCAGTCACTTGCACGAGAATGAGGCCGACGACGGCCAGGCACAGGACGAGCTTGCGGCCGTGCCGATCGGCCAGCACGCCGTACGGGACGGCCGTCAGGAGCCCCGGGATCAGGCCAAAGGTGACGTCCCACCCTTGCAGCGTCGAGAGCTCCGACTGGACGTCGTGGTTCTTGCACCGCGGGTCTCGCGATGGCTCGCCGCCGCCGCCGCCGCCGTCGTCTGGGTAGAAGCGTCGACAGATGATGCCCTCTGCGATCTGGCTAAAGGGGGTCGATATGAGCGTCGAGCCAATCTCGGCGGCCAGGATGATGAGGAGGCATGGGATGGCGACGGCGAGGCGCTGCGAGACGGCGAGCTTGTCCTTGGCAGCCGTCGATGCGGGTCGGCCGTCGTCGTCGTCGTCCCGGATCGGTTGTCGCAGGAGGGGGCTACGCTCCGTGTCCGAGTCCGGATTCATTGCTTCTCTCTTGTAGAATAAACGAGAAGTGAGGTTTATAGAGTGAGTGAGATGTGAGGCCGGGGCTCAACTTTTCCGGTTGTCATCTACAATCAAGGATGGCTTTGAGCTGCCTGTCTCTCTCACCATACCATACTGACTGACGTCTACCAATAATCACTTCATTATCCTGTAGCGACGGCTTAAGATGACGCGGCGCTTCCTCAAGACCCAGATCATAGAAGCTCTGCCAGCTCACGACGCATGCGCAAGGAACCCGCTCCCGACCAACAAAAAGCACCACGCACAGCTAGAAGTAAGTAAAACCTCACAGCAGAGAGAATTCGGGCCCGCGGGGACTATGCTCCCCCCCGACTCTGCTTGATTTGAGGCGATCTGGCCAAGGAACTTTTGCGAGCCCGCCCCCACGACTTGCCCGTCGAATCTGACTGACCTGCCTATTTGCAGAAATTCTTGCGACCAACGTGCATTACGAGTGCGCTTTTATGATGCATGATTTTGGATATCGTTGCTTCTTGAAGAGGAAAGACCATGGGTGAGATGCGCTTCCATTATTAGCATTCCCCCAGCCGGCATAAAGCAGCTCTCTGGGTCACTAATGGTCCATGAAAAGATGTTTTGAGATTGACAGATCTAACATCAATGGGATCACTAAACTCCTCGGTGAATCAATACATCAAGTACAGTGGAAGACGAATTTGAAGTCGTCCAAAGACCATATCGAGGACGCGGTCGAGCGTCCATCAACCCATCTCGTAGACTGCACCGTCTGTAATGCAAGGTCATACCTAGGAGCACCATGATCCTCCTCATTGAGCCGGAGCGGGATGTTTTCAGGGCGTCTGTGTCTCCCCGCATTGGATGACTCGAACTTACATGCATCTACGCGCCCATCATGTCGACGCGAACTTGCTTTCATGATTCCCATCTACAAGCAACGTTGGCCGTGAGAACAAACGTCCCTTGGTTCGTTCATCCGACTTGATCATTGATGCTTTCAACGGCTCATCATGTCTTTACCCAGAGATCTCATGCGCTGCGGCCCTGGTCCGTCGTCGACTAGCTGCTGTTGACTCATTTTCTGACGTACAGTAGTTGCCGTCTCATGTCGCTTCGTGCATCATCCTCTTCGTACTTGAGCATGCTTCCAAGGTGATGTGGCATATACAACTCGCACGTCTGATCTGTAGACTATCATAGCGTTGTATAGCCGCTCAAACGGTCAACCAAACCGGTCCACGTCCTTCATCCGCGCAAGAATTACAACTTGGTCTTGTCACTATCTCGGTGTCACTATCTCCAGTGTCGTAAATCCTCTTACTTTGGCTTCTGAGAGTCACAGCTTCCACCATCGACGCAAATCCTAATCGAGGGCAACTCCCCGAGCTCGTCATTCCTTAGCATGGATGATCGTCTCGGGGCAGCCAATGCCAGCGCTGCGGCCGACGGCTCGTTTGGCCCGGGATCACATCTCGACTTTGACTTTACCCTGCTCTTCGAACAAAGCATCCTCTCCATCCTGCCATCTTCACTACTCATCACCGCCTGCCCCGTGTACGTCTCGTATCTCCTGCGCAAACCTTGCTGCGTGCGCTCTGGAGCGCTATTATGGATCAAACTGGTGAGCTTGCAGGACACTTGGGGCAGTTCCGGGAACCCTCTCCTTGGATCCCACGTAAAAGAAAAAAAACTCACGTAGGTTATAGGTGGTTGCGGGAGCACTCTTCACTTTCCAGCTTGCCAAATTGGCGTTATGGAGTCAACCACCCTTCCGATCCGCCACCTCGCTCGCCGCCTCCTCCCTATCGAGCGTCGAGACGCTCTGCATAGCCGCCATGCTCTTCGCCGAGCACCGGCACTCTCCGCGGCCGTCGACGCTGCTCAGCATCCATCTCAGCCTATCGCCTCTTCTCGATCTCGTCATAGCCCGGTCCTGCTTCCGCCGGCCCGGTCTCGGGCCGCTGGGCAGTCTGGCCGTCGTCGCCGCGGCGCTCAAGGCGGGCCTGCTCGTGTTGGAGGAGGTGCCCAAGCGGTCCCTCGTGCGCAGCGGAGAGTTGCGCGCGTCGCTGGGCAAGGAGTCGGCCAGTGGCTTCTGGACGCGCTCGCTCTTCCTGTGGCTCAACTCGACGCTGGCAATGGGCTTCAAGAGTATCTTGAGCGTTGATGATTTACAGCAACCCGGACCCGAGTTCAGCTCGGAACGGCTATTCGCCAAATTTCAACCTCTTTGGGGGAAATGTACGATTTGTATTCCCCTTTCTTTTCTTCTTACGCCTGGTGCGACCACTGACGAGTTGCTAGCGAACAAGGAGTCGACGTACTGTCTGGCAAAGGCAAGCTTCAAGACGCTCTCCGGTCCATTCCTCTCCATTGTCATCCCGCGACTGTGCTATACGGGCTTCAAGTTTGCCCAACCGTTCCTCCTGCAGAGAGTTGTCGTTGCCGTCGCACAAGAAGGACTCTCCCGCGAGATCATCGGAGGGCTGATCGGGGCTACGATTCTCATCTATCTGGGCATGGCAGTAAGTGTGCATCAAACTCAAGACCAGTCGGTCCTCTAGATTTTGGTGATGAAGCTCAAGCGTAATCATGTTATGCATTAGGTGACCAAGGCGTACTATATGCATCTGACATATCGAAGCATCACCCTGCTCCGCGGCGTCCTCACCTCGGCCATCTTCAGCAAGACGCTTCTACTCGACCGCAGTGGCCATGTCGACGAGTCAGCCGCGGCCGTCACCCTGATGAGCACCGACATTGATGGCATCGAGAACGGGCTGGCCATGTTTCACGATATTTGGGCAAGTCTCATTGAGCTCGTGCTAGGCGTCTATCTCTTGGCTACTATAGTAGGCGGCGCATCCTTTCTGGTGATAGTACCAGGCATAGGTAAGGCAACAAGATCCAATATTGGAGAGTGGACTGAATTACTTACACCTACACCTAAATATGTGTAGTCACGACCGTGGCCTCGTTCGAGATTGCAAGACGCATGGCTCCCGCTCAGATAGCCTGGAACGAAAAGGTTCAGGCGCGTGTATCTGCGACGTCTAGTGTGCTATCTCAGATCAAGGGCATCAAAATGACGGGCTTGGCTCCCGTGGTATCGAAACATCTCCAGGGACTTCGCGTCGTCGAGGTTGACTATTCTAGAAAACTGCGAGTATTGATGATTTTCATTCACGCATTCGGTAACGTCGCACCCATGAATCTCCCCCCCTTACTTCGTTCATACTTGTATTGTTCATACTTGCATTGCCTAACTATAAAACGTCCCGCGCAGGTTCGTTCTCGATGAGCATCACGCCAGTCGTCGTCATCGCCGGCGGCCTCTTCTGGACAAAGTTCTCGGGCGGCTTGAACGCGGCGCAGGTCTTTGCCACGCTCTCCATCATTTCTCTCGTGTCCGGCCCCTTGGTCATGCTCTTGATGGCGTACCCTTCTTTTGCGGGCATCATGGGCTGTTTCGATCGGATACAAAAGTTTCTGCTACTCGAAGAGCTGCAGGATCGACGCGTTCGGGGTGCTGGAAGCGACCAGAGATTGGACAGCACCCGTAGCTTTGAAGCTACCAAAGGCCAGAAGCCTGATCACCTTGAGCTCATGACTATCCATAATGACACGAAATTACGATCCGAGAACTTGAAAGACGACATGGTACGCTTCAAAGGGGTGTCGGTGGCCGTTGCGGAAAACACGGATCCGATACTTCAAAATGTCTCCTTCGGATTAGCCCGGTCGAGCGTCACGATGATTGTCGGACCGGTGGGAAGCGGCAAGTCACTACTCCTCAAGTCAATACTTGGAGAGAGCAGCATCACGAAAGGCATAATCAAGGTCGAATGTGAATCAGCTGCCTACTGCGCCCAATCGTCATGGCTCCGAAACGTTAGCCTTCGCGACAACATCCTCGGCTTCAGCAGCTACGATGCTGAGTGGTACGACAGAGTTGTCACTACCTGTCTGTTGAAGAAAGATTTTGCACAGCTGAGGGAGGGCGATTCGACCCTGGCGGGCACTGGTGGCGTCAACCTCAGCGGAGGACAGAAGCAGAGAATAGTATGTGAAGCGCTGATACTTTGGAAACCCCCCCCCCCCCTTATGCGAAGAAACTCGCGGCGCTAATCGGCTTAATTACCTAGGCATTGGCAAGAGCTGTATATGCCCGTGAGCCTTTGCTCGTTCTCGACGATGTTTTCAGCGCCCTTGATACAAAGACCGCTCGCGCCGTCTTTGCGCGTCTCCTTGGACGACGTGGTCTGCTGCGAGTCACTGGGACTACCGTCGTTCTGGCCACGCATTCAGGTAAACTCAAGAAACTCTTTCTTGCACGACGAGTTGAAGAGCTGATGTGTGCGTTCTAGACGACTTCGTTGCCTGCGCCGACAAGGTTCTCGTCCTCGACGGCTCATCCAGCGTAAAGGAGCAGGGAAACTTTGATGTGGCACAGATGGATGCAGATGCTCTAGGCATTGAGCCGAAGCAAGGGGACGCAGGGACTGATGATGACGATGACACTCAGAGATGTTCGGAAACAGCGCATCGAGCCCCTTTATCGCGAATGGATCAGGCCATGACCGAGAAGCAAATCGAGCGGCAACGCGGAGACGTCAGGTTATACCTCTTCTACATCAAGTCCATTGGTCTGGCTCTCTTTGGCCTGTGGCTACTCACCGTCGCGCTGTCAGCCGTATCAGATAAAGCACCACGCAAGTATCACACAAAGTCTTTTGCGACAGTTACCCCCTGAGCTAACCCGTCTGCAGAGATCTTTGTGCGGATATGGCTCGAGCAGGATCTGGAGAATAAGCAATATTTCATCGGTTTCGCTATCCTGGGCGTGGGAAGTCTGGCATGCACATCCGGCATGCTAATGTAAGCCTTTTTTTTTAACTGTTGAACATGATTAGGGACATCATTGACTTGCGTAGTTTCTACTTGTTGAAAGTCGTGCCAAAGTCGGCAGAGAACTTGCACTGGCTGCTTCTGGAGCGTGTGCTCAAGTAAGTCCAATGACCCAGACTCTTGCATTTCAGGACTCAAACTCATCATGTTATAGGTCGACCCTGTGGTTCCTCACGTCGACGGATTCCGGATCTTTACTCAACAGGTAACGTTGGATCCCCCAAGGTCGTGAGCGAAGAAACTTGAACTAAGGAGGCGGCGACGCGACGTTCAGGTTCAGTCAAGACATGACACTCGTGAGCCAAGTCTTGCCCATGGCCTTTATGCAAGTAGCATATAGTGAGCATCCTCTACTTGTCTCTGCATTTTTTCCCTTTGTTTCTGCTAACGACTGCGTCAAAAAAAAAAAAAGTCGCCTTCTCCGTCTTGGTCGACATTGGCATCATCGCCTCCGGCGCAAAGTACGCCGCCGCCATCATCCCGTTCTTCGCCGTGGCCCTATACTTGTTGCAAAAGTTCTACCTGCGGACGTCTCGGCAGATTCGACACCTTGATCTCGAGGCAAAGTCTCCGCTGTACACGCAGTTCACCGAGACGGCGATTGGGATGCAGCACGTCCGCGCCTTTGGCTGGCAGACGCGCGTCTTCTCCGAGAGCCTGGCGCTGCTTGATCACTCGCAGAAGCCGTACTATGCCATGTTCTGCATCCAGAGGTGGCTCACGCTCATTCTCGACCTATGTATCCTGCTCATTGCGGTCGTCTTGGTTGCGCTTGCGCTGAATATGCCCACCTCGCAGGGCGCGATTGGTCTCGCGCTGGTCAATGTCATGTCGTTTAGCGAGGCGCTGTCCCATTTGATCAATGCTTGGATCGATTTGGAGACCTCGCTTGGAGCTATTGCGCGACTGCGGACGTTTCTGAACGAGACTCCTGTCGAGGAGGACTCGTTGCATGTACAAGATGCTATTCTCCCTCCGAGGTGGCCCCATCAGGGGAAGATCGAGGTCAAGTCGCTCAGTGCAAGATACAAGTGTGTCTTTCCGTATACTAAATTGAAGAATTTCATTGATCTCGTTGCGTTAGCGTCGCGGACCGAGATGAGCGGCCGGCTCTCGACGACGTGTCGATTATCAT
The DNA here is from genome assembly GCA_000472125.2 of Hirsutella thompsonii MTCC6686. Lineage (NCBI taxonomy): Eukaryota > Fungi > Ascomycota > Sordariomycetes > Hypocreales > Ophiocordycipitaceae > Hirsutella > Hirsutella thompsonii. The sequence continues at coordinate 75,625 of APKU01000103.1, forward strand.
CGAACCTGGCGAAAAGGTGGGCATTATTGGACGGACAGGAAGGTAAAGTCTTTACGACTCCAAACGCAGTTCGCTGCAAAGCTGACCCTTTTCGACATCAGCGGAAAAAGCTCCTTGCTGTCGTCGATTCTCGGTCTTCTCGATTCCTCTGGCACGATCCGCATAGACGGCGTCGATCTCGCTCACGTTTCCCGCCAATACATACGCTCCCACATCACGATTCTGCCTCAAGACCCAATCGAGTTGGCAGGTTCTGTAAGAGACAACCTGGATCCCTTTGGCGGAGAGGAGGAAGAAGGAGAAGACGGCGTGTCTACACGTCCTGATGACGCTGCCATGGTGATGGCCTTGAAGACGGTCGGTCTTTGGAGCTACATCGAATTACGAGGAGGCCTGAAAGCCACCCTCCCGAGCTTGGGACTCTCTCACGGTCATAAGCAGCTTCTATGCCTGGCTCGGGCGGTGCTGCACAACGCCAGGACGGGCAGTAAGGTGGTCCTCGTGGATGAAGCGACGAGCAACCTCGACGGCGAGACCGACGCTCGCATGCAGTCCGTCTTTTCCGAGGCCTTTGCCGGATGCACGCAGCTCGTGGTTGCTCATAGACTTGACACGATTAGAGATGCAGACGCTGTCGTCGAGTTGGAAGGGGGGAGAATCGTGAATATCTCGAGAAGGAGGAAGACGGAGGCTGCTTACCTGTAGTGATATCATGCCGGTCAAGTCCTGTACAATTATGAAGGCTAGACTCAACTCCTGAAATCATTTCTTGATAATCTCTTGTCTTGATTCTCACACAAATATATGCGATGAATTTGAACTTAAAAAAAGTGAATGACTGACGTCGAGTGTTGGCTGGACATTGTGTTCATGTCGTTAATGCCCCTCTTGGGAAACAGCCGAGATCGGCTCCGAGGCAACTTGCCACTTATAGTCACCCTCACACTCACATTCACACTCAAGCTCACACTGACTCCTCAACTCGAAACATCTACTCGCCAACATCCCCATCACCACTCCTCAAACTCTCTCACCAACAAACATGGCGGATACATCTACATGCGCGCCCCTGACGCGCTCATCCGTCATCGAGGCGCACAAACTCATCGCTCCGCACGTGCACAAGACGCCCATCGTCACCAGCCGCACGCTATCGGCCATGGCATCGCGGCCGCCCACGGCCGAGGAGCGCAAGAGTCTACCGCAGTGGGCAGACGTCCCCGACGCATCGAGTGTCACGCCGGCGAGCCCCCGGCTGCGGCTGTGGTTCAAGTGCGAGAACCAGCAGCGCGTGGGCGCCTTCAAGGTCCGCGGCGCCTTTCACGCCGTGCTGCGTCTCATGGCCGAGGACGGCTGGCTCGAGGCCGGCGGGAGGGAAAAGGGCGTGGCGACGCATAGCTCAGGTCAGTCCACTTCTACTCTCCCACCCATATCTCACTCTCTCTGTATGTCGTCTGTCTTCCCATTGTCACTGTGTCCAAGAGTCCAGGCGGGACGATGGGGACAGTGACGGAAAGTAGACGGATGGCGACAAGTGAGCAATGATGGACAAGTTGGAGATTAATGACAAAGTGATTAATGGCTGACTTGGCCCCTTCTCCCCCTCTTTTGGCTCGTTTTGCCCCCGAATACAGGCAACCACGCGCAGGCGCTGGCCCTCGCGGCGAGGGAAAACGGCCTGCCGGCGCACATTGTCATGCCCACCGTCTCGGTGCCGCAAAAGATTGCCGCGACACGGGGCTACGGCGCGCGCGTCGTCTTCAGCGGTAGCACGAGCGCAGAGCGCGAGGCCGTCGCCGCCCGCGTCGTCGAGGAGACGGGCGCCCGCCTCGTGCCCCCCTACGACCACCCAGACATAATCCTTGGCCAGGGCACCATGGGCCTCGAGTTTCAGGAGCAGGTGCGCGAGGCGAAGAAGGCCGCTGATGCCGCCCAAGCACAAGTTCAAGCTCAAGATGATGAGGCGCGAACTTGGAGAGAGGCTAGGGCCCGCGGTCCCGGCGGCCTCGACGCCATCATGACCCCTTGCGGCGGCGGCGGCATGCTCTCCGGCGTGGCGCTGAGCTGCGAGGGCACGGGGATCCGCGTCTTCGGCGCCGAGCCATCCTTTGAAGGCGCCGACGACGCCCGTCGGGGCCTCCTCGCCGGCCGGCGCGTCGAAGCCGTCTCGTCACGCACCGTCGCCGACGGCCTGCGCACGCCGCTCGGCCGACACAACTGGGGCGTCATCCACGACCGCGGCCTCGTCGCCGGCGTGTACGCCGCCTCCGAGGCTCAGATCCGCGCCGCCATGCGGCTCCTGCTGGAGCGGTGCAAGCTCTTCGTCGAGCCCAGCGCCGCCGTCCCGCTCGCCGTCGTGCTCTACAACGAGGACTTTCGCGCCATGGTCGAGCGCGTGGCTGGGCCTGAAGGCTGGGACTTGGGCATTGTCCTGAGCGGTGGCAATGTCGGTGTCGATGCCTTGGCTGCCCTGTTTGCCGACGACGGGGTTGCGCCTCCTTGTGAGAACTGACCTCGGCCCTCCTTTTGGGGGAAGTCGATGGATTTTGGACAGCGGATCAGCTTTACAGGGACAAATAGATCGTGTAATGCAGCCTGGGGATCATGCACGTTCTTTGGCTAGACATTGAGACCCGGACTTTCAAGCTTGACCTCACCTTCTTATCATTTACGTGAACGAAAGGCATATTGCCTACTTATCATGCTACGTGATACCTCGTCCTTCGTTTTCATTGAAACGCCTTGCCAACTCAGTTATATGCGATCTGAGGGGTATATCAGGGGCAATCATATGTCCAGACTCAGCGCCCAATGCTGATCCCTTTTGTGTCAAAATGTCATCCACCTTTTCAAAGTCCAATACCTGGAGAGTTTTCTTCGAACCCAAGCATGGACTCTAATCACATGTTCTTTAGGGCCTCGTCCATCTCCTTCCGCCATCGAGGGGCATTCCTGCGCAGCGTCCAGATGCCAATGTATCCGGCGATCAAGCAGAACAAGCCGACTATGGTAAAGACCCAACCGGTGCCCATTGCGCTGACCCAGGGCGCCGCGACAATTGTTCCGACGCAGCTGAGGATATTTCGCACGAAGTTGTTGACGGCGACACCAGCCGAGCTGCGCTTGCGGACGAACTCCGTGAGCATGGTCGTCGCAGTAGCCTGCAAAAATATTATTAGTATCTCAACGGGGATGCGACGCTCATGCCGGCCGGGTTGGAGTCCACTTACAAAGACCATCATCGAGGAGATGCCAAAGAGAAAACTCCCAATGCTGGGAACGAACCAGAAGACACCATACTGAAGCGTCCAGCCAAAGAGCAGTAGTCCAATCGGATACAGGGTGTTGGCGATCCAAATGTTTTCGCGCATGCGGTCCTCGGGTAAGTATACCAGCTTGCCCTGGTCGTCATAGCGGTTGGCCTTTTTGGCCTCTCGTGCCATAATCCTGTCGATCCATCTGCCGCCGATGAGAGACGAGAGAAAATATCCGAGACCGGGTGGGAAGTAGAGCAAACCGACAATGAGCTGCTTGAAGCTATACGGCGGCGCAGAGAACTTTTGCTGGATGGATATATTGGCGATAAACAGGGCTCCAAACGCAATGGCGGCCACGAGGACTGTGATGAGTACGGGTGGGAAGCGCAGAAACAGAAGCACGGCCAATGGGTCGATGAAAATCCGCTTGACGATACGAGCCACCCTTTTGGTCTGGACTTTGGCCGATGCAGTCGTTGTCATGCGACGCAGCTCAGTCTGCTGAATGGGCAGCTCATCCTTTCTACGTCTTGCTAGAGTCTCCGGAAGCATGAAGAAGATCATGATTAGGACAATGAAACCGTAGATGGCGAGGAAGTACATGGTCGAACGCCAACCGAGTTCCTGAGCAAGCACTCCACCGACAATGGGTGCAATAATGGGGCCAAGTAGCGGACCCAGGTAAAACGTGCTCATGGCCTTGCCTCGCTCGTGAGACTCCCAAATGTCAGCAATGGTGCCGGCACCGACTGCCTGAACGCTGGCAGAAGCGCCGCCGGTGAGCACACGACAGACAATGAGCATCGTAGCGCTCGTACTGACGGCGCAAAGGACGGCAAAGACGACGAACAGGGTGAATGAGACGAGGTAGATGGTGCGGCGGCCAAATTGCTCCGAAAACGACGACCACCAAAGGGGAAAGATGGCCATTGAGAGCATGTACATGGCGACGGAAAGGTTGGTGACGGTCGGCGTCGTATGCAGCTCCCTTGACAAGGCTGGTAGAGCGGCTATGGGGCAGGTTTGAGCGTGAGTGATATGGTGTAGACAGCTTATAGAGAGATGAGTTTGAGGACTTACGATAAAAGATGGAAGAACCAAGGGGTGCCACGGCGGTAGCCAAGGCAATCGTAGCGGTGATGCCCCATTTGGTCGAGTTCTTGTAATCATAGGGTCTCTCTACCTCTGGAACAATGGCAAACCGGGCAAAGAGTCCGCGACGACGGCTCCGTGGAACAATGGTCAAGGGCCGAGAGCGTGCCGAAGAGGCCCGGGAAAGGGATCTAGAAGCCGGAGCGGGACCAGCGTTTTGTGCACCGATGGGTGGGACCGAGTCGCAAGGAAGAAGGACAGGTCCAATGTCATGCTGCGGAAGGGCCTTTTCTTCGTCTTGGGCCTGGTCCGAGATGGTATCTGAGTGATTATCGTCGGATGCATCATGATCTTTATGAGAGCTATCCTCGGCATGGGCCTTTTCATCAAGGTTCGGAATCATCTTGAGAAGCAAAGCTTATGAGATTTCAGGATGGAGTTCTGGACATGTAGAGTCCGTTCCTCGAGCGAAGCTCACATGGGAGTAGCAAGAGATGGATAATGTTTGACTGTTGACAATGATAGGCGAGTAAGACTGAGTCAATCCTATGGAAGGGAAACGAGTATCGATTCGCGTCGAATCGACATGTTCATAGACAAAATCAAAAGACGGGAGGAAGGAGGATGAGTGAAGCCGGGGGCGAATCGGCCAAGTTGGCGCAGCTCGGCCACCGACAACATGGCCCGAGGCATCTTTCCGCGGACGTCCAAGTGGAGACTAGAAACGTGTGCGCGGGCGAGTCGATGACCAGTGACTGGTATCCAGTGACTGGGCGCTAGATGGACGGCAAGCTGGATGGTGACGAAGAGGAGAAGAGGACAAGGAGCGTCAATGCTTAGGGGGGGAAACACGCCCGAAACCGGGGACCCAGAAATGCGGAGGACCGAGACGGAAATAGCAAAGGCCATGGACAGATCGGCATGTCAAATCCGGACCCGCCACGGGAGCCGTCTTGTCTTTGGCTTGGCTTGGAAAGAGCCCTTTGATGCTGATTGGTTCCTTTGACGAAGCCTCCCCGTCATGTCGACTGCTTGTGACCGGTAGGGAAGGCGCATTCTGTCTTTCTAACTCAGAGATATTCGTACAGTAAGTCAAATAGTGAAGGAACAACGGCCGTTCCTGTTCCGATTAACCAGATCCAACACCAAGCATAACAGGGAAGGCGTCCCATGGAGGGGCAGGAAATGGGTCATGCAATCTGCAGCAAAACTGCAAGCAGTCGAGACCGAGCCGAGATGCCGAGGCTAACGGCCGTTGATTGCCCGTTTCTTGGACAGAGGTGAGCCAACATGCGTCTGTCCTCCTGACAACGCGCAACAGTCGAGACTTTTCCATCATGCTTGAGTATAGAGGCCTGACGACTGTGGCTTGGCTGAGCATAGTACTCGAAATCAAATTGGGCAGAAATCTCCGCACCGCAAACATTCTCGAAAATAATGCAAAAACTGAACCATGGTCGACTTAATTCTGGAACGCAATGGCATCGATTGCCTTGACGCCAGCATTTACGGTTGAAGAGACGGCTTTCATCAAGACAGCTAAGACAGGACAACCCAACTTTCTGACAGACTGTTGGTCAGATATACCATGCCAACTTGCGGCATCGACTTGCATGCCGTAATCCCCTGGCAAATCGAGCCAAGACACGTCCTTGACAAGATTTCCACTCTGTCAAATCGCAATTGACGACGCACTCAAATGACAATGATTGACACTTACCAAAAGGATTCAACACCGTCGTCGACTTGACTCGCCGACAGCCCCCCGAATCTGCGCGACAGCCGATCGCGGCGGGACAAGGATGAATGCCCCGCCGCGGGGCATCCACCGTGAATCTCGAGTCTCGACCCTGGTCAAACGTCACTTTTTCCCCAAAAATCGACATTGGGCTTTGCGACTGCGCGACGACACTTATCGCCCGTTCAAAGGCTGCGACTCGGAAAGTCAGACAACAACTCCAACATGTCTCTCACAAATGCCTCGGCCGAGGCCGCTGCGGCTGCCGCAAAGACGGCCTCATACACACTCGCCTCCCTTGCCGCTTCGGAACGCAACGCCGCCCTCGAGGCCATTCACGCTGCCCTGACCAATGCGCGCGACGACATCCTCGCCGCCAATGCGCGTGATCTCGAACAAGCTCGCAGGGCCGCTGCCGATGGCGCTCTCAGCCAGGCTCTCGTCTCGCGCCTGGACCTGGGGAAGAAGGGCAAGTGGGAGGATATGCTGCGCGGCATCCTAGACGTCCGGGACCTCGACGATCCAGGTAAGCCTCTCAAGCTTCTCGAAGGAGTCATCGACTTATATAGTACTGCAGTCGGTCAGATTCAAATGCGAACCAAGCTCGACGATAACATGATTCTCGAGCGCGTCTCTTGCCCAATTGGCGTGCTTCTCATCATCTTCGAGGCCCGCCCCGAGGTCATTGCCAACATTGCCTCGCTGGCCATCAAGTCGGGCAACGCGGCCATCCTCAAAGGTAGAGATCACTCACAGGAGCCAGGAATCATATATGTCCGCAGACTAACCCCGTTGCAGGAGGCAAAGAGTCGACCGAGTCGTTTGTGGCCATCTCCAAGGTTATATCTTCGGCGCTCGAGACGACGGCAGTACCCAACGCGGCCATTCAGCTCGTGACGACGCGCGACGCCATTGCTCAGCTGCTCGACCAGGACCGGCACATTGATCTGGTGATTCCGCGTGGTTCCAACGAGCTGGTGCGGTATATCAAGGAGTCGACTAAGATCCCTGTGCTGGGTCACGCCGACGGCATCTGCAGCATCTACCTGACGGCGACGGCCAATGTGGAGAAGGCCATCACGGCTGTTGTTGACGCCAAGACTTCGTATCCGGCCGCTTGCAACAGCGTCGAGACGCTGCTCGTCGAGGACACGGCCCTGCTCACCGTGTTTCCCCCCGTGGCCGCCGCGCTGGTCGCCAAGGGCGTCAGCCTGCGCTGCGACCCGGCCTCCAAGATAGTCTTGTCAGGCCTGCAGGACGCTCCCTCCTCTGGCGATGCCGGCGTCGTCACGGACGCCAAGCCCGCCGACTACGACACCGAGTTCCTGTCGCTCACGCTGGCCGTCAAGACGGTGTCTTCGGCCGACGAGGCCGTCGCGCACATCAACGCCCACGGCTCGCACCACACCGACGCCATCCTCACGAGCGACGCCGCCGAGGCCGAGCGCTTCATGGCGCGCGTCGACTCGGCCGGCGTCTACTGGAACGCGTCGACGCGAGTCGCCGACGGCATGCGCTACGGCTTCGGTACCGAGGTCGGCATCAGCACAAACAAGATTCACGCCCGCGGACCCGTCGGCCTCGAGGGGCTCACTATTTACAAGTATAAGCTGCGCGGCGACTACCAGCCCACGGCAGCCTACGGTGACGGCGAGGGGAAGAGGCAGTGGAAACATGAGAAGCTGCCCATCTAAGTGTTACCTGCCGTCTAACTATATTCGTGTCCGGATGGGAGAATTGGCAATATCGCGCATGCCGTTGCTATTCCTGGCGGAAAGTGTCAAATTCCGCGCATATCGTTTACCACCTTGCACCCCCAAATAAAGAGGGAACAAGAGCCGGTCCTTTGGAGTCAGCTGGACATCATATCCAGGGCAGGCGGTTACATCAACTCAGACACGGGTATAAAGTGCGAGTGCGCACGCGCCTGGAGGGTATCAGCGCCGCCGCACTGCCCAAAAGTCGGGAGACCGGAAGAAGGCGAGAGAGAGCGTAACTCAATATTCCCCTACCCATCAGTAAAGCCAGTCCAATATCCTCTATCATCGTCGTTTTATATAACTTCACTTATATCCCTCATATTTGCTTTTCATCTCATCAAATCAAATCAAAGTAAACTAGTTTTCTGAGGTCTTTCTACGAATACAATCAACAAGTTTCCTAAAGCAATGGAGCGAGATGTCATTGAAAATCATTTCTTCGAATTCTTTCATGACGCAAAAATCCGGCGCACACCCAAAAGCCTATGTAGGTCCCCAAGTTCAATCAGACAACATTTTTTCTTCATAAAGCCCGCCCTTTATACCTTCCTACAACGTAAAGCACCATCCATACTTGCAGAGCCCGACACGCCTACGTTTTGCCCGCGCGCGCGTCAGGTCAGCAGCTCCCCCAAATCCTCGAAACCCCCCCCCCGCAGTCTTTCCTCGATAAAGTACATCAAAGAGAAAGACGAAGACGACGACAAGAATAAGAAAAAAATCTATAGCAACACCGTCCCGCTGGTATTTTTCACGTCCCAATCTCCTCTCTCGTTTACGCGTTCATGTCGTATTGCTTAATCATTTCGGCCAGCTTGTTGCCCTCGGACTTGAAGTCGAGGTACGACGCGCTCATGACTTGATACCGAATCCTGCACCGGGATTAGTTTTTAAACAGTAACAAGCCTCGACAGAGCCAGGGCATTCGAGGAAGGACAAAGTAGCGGGAAGAGGGGCATCTTGGGTAAACCAAAAAGGGGGGTGTAAACCTTACCTCTGCGCATCACCGTAGTTGTCCATCTTGGCTCGGCACCGAAAGCTCAGCTTCTTGCAGTTGACCCCCTCAAACGTCGCCAAAAACTTGGCCTCATCATTCTCCTTCAGCTCCATCAGCTCGTTGGCCGTCTTGCCGAAAATCATGACGCCCGTCTCGTCGAAGCAGCTGAGCCACTGGTGACTCGTGTGGTCGGCCACGTTGAGCGACATGATAAAGCGGTAGTTTGGCCGATCGTGCGAGACGGAGCACTTTTCGCAGTGCCACGTGCCGTCGCCCATGGCCGTCACCTTTTTGTTGCAGCCCTGCGACGAGCACGCCGGGTAGCAAAAGTTGTCCTGCTTGACAAAGACAATCGTCGCCTTGATGGAGTAGTAAGCCGTGTCATCGACGCCCAGGTTATCCTCCTTGACCTGCGCAATCGTCTTGAATTCGTCCTTGCGACCTGTCGCGCCGCCCATGCTCGCCAGGCCCTGGTGCGTGGCAAAGGTGTCGGTGCGGCCGGCCGAGTCGTACCAGCCCTTGAGCCGGTGCGCGTCCGGAATGTCTGGATCCACCGTCATGGTTCCTGATGATAGCAGGCTGAGACTCTTGCCGCCAAAGTCGGACACCTTGGTGCCCTTGAAGGCGACAACGGACTCGGGGTTGGCATCGAAAGAGTTGGCCGTCTTTCCCCATACCGTCACCCGTACAGAGTATCCCGTATCGTCGACGAGCGTCAGCTCACGCTTCTGAAAAGGCCGGCCGTCCTTCTTGGATGTGATTTCGCTAACCTCTCCCACCTCCTTCAAGACGCCAATCACGTCGACCGTGTTGTCTTTCTCCACGCTCTGCAGCTCCTGAATCGTGCAAAAGTTGAAGCGCACCTGGGGCACGTTGGTCTGGTCTTCGGCCTTTTCGATGACGGTGTCGCGCTCAAATGTGAGCTCGTAGTCGTTGGGAAGGTTGGTGAATTGCTTCTTTGCGATCTGAACACGGCAGGGGCTAGAGATGTAGTAGACGGAGCCTTCTTGCAGGACGTCGTAAAAAGCGTCGCACTGGTCATTAAAGGCAGTCGCCTTGATCTCGCCGCTTTCGTCGAGGAGGTTGACGCTGAAGAGCTTACCCTCTCCCGTCGCCTTGTGCCACGTCTTGATGTCCGACTTGAGCGTCACACGCGCCTTGATAGTCCACTTGTGCGCAAAGGGCGACAAGCCCTCGATGGGATAGATGTTTGACCCGGCGTGCATCGCGGGCCTCGAGGGCATCGATTGTGGCTGAGGCGCAGGAGTCTTGCTCTCTTCCTTCTTGGCTCCGTAGAAGTCGTTGCCGGCAATCGTCGATTCGCTGGGCGCCTTGGAGTCGACAGCCACGGGCTCGCCAATTTTTTCTAAAACGCCGTAGGACTCGATGACTTCGAGATCGAGGATGACGAGGATGCTGCGCTGCGTCAGCGGTCTGGGTTGCTGCGGATCAAGGCGAGAAGGGCATGCCACTCACTTCTTGCCTCTGAGGTTATTGGGGGTGTATTGCTTGATACGCGTCAGGCATCCGCGGACAAGCTTGCCATCGTGGACAACGTGGTTTGCCTGGGTGGCGAGCATAGTCTGGACGTAGTGCTGGCCGTCGCTCATGACCAGCCGATAACGGTCGCCGCCCTGGGCCGAGGGGGCCATCAGCTTGACTTGAAGACATTGCATCACGGGGACCGGGAACAGTTTCCCGGCCTTGTCGGGATCGTTGAATATGACACTACAAGGCCAGCGTTAGTCGCCGTGAATGGTGGCCATGAGCGAAGGGCCAACGTACTCGAGAGCGCCTCTAGAGAGGGCAGATGCGGCGTCCATGGCTGCTGTTTTCGTCTCTTATTCTACTCCTCAAGACAATGTACTTCTTGATAACGACAGGGGAATCGCAAAATGGACTGTTGATGAGTACTCGTCGACGGCGTTTCTGCGTGATGTGTGGTTGCTATGAGCAAATGTGAGTCTCTTTCCAGGCACCAAGGCTACAAAGCACCGTAAAGTGGTCGTGTTGCGCACGATTTCGCGACGCGTCCAGCGCGTTTAGTGGGTGGGGATAAAGAGCAAGGCCCCCGCACGGCGAATGGCGGGGTGTCGCTTATGTAAGTTTGACCTCTCTCTGTCCCACAGCCGCTTGACGAGTCAACTTGCAGGGACTTGTCACTTGAAAGCGATGAAAGGTGCGTAAAGGCAACGTGATACTGGCAATCAAACTATCTATCATTTTTTCTTCGTACATTTGCGTCGGTCTTGATTGTGTTGTTCAAGAACAACGAATTTCAAATATCTCGCTGGACTTAATAATGCAATTAAATTGTTCGCCAAGACAGAACATCACATGCCCAGCATGACGTTGGACCCTGAGCCGTCTCACTTCAGGCCCCTCCAAATGGCGGGGGAGACTGGAGTCACTCGACTATCCCGACTCCTCTGCGACATGGCCCATGAAAGTCAGCACCTCTCTCGCCCATTGTCCGACTTGAACAGCCACATACCTCATCGCCAATAGTTCCCTCGTTTTCAGGCATCTTCATAGTATCGTTGCAGCTCTAGAATCTTCAGGATGGCCGACTCGGAAAACGCGACCAAAGCTCCCGAGAGCGACTTGCACAATGTCCAAGAAAGCGATGCAGCTGCTCCAGAGGACAGCATCGCACAGCCTGGTCCCGTAGTCGGCGAGCACTGCGTTACGGACAGACCAACCCGTACGATTCATCCTGTAACTTGCTATCCGGGCAGTCATGGGCTAGACTAATAGGCCTCTATAGCTAGCGGGCAGTCTGCTACGGGCGAATTCATCAAGCTCAACAACGTCGACGTATGACTCCCCCTTTTACCCGGATACCCACGCAGCAAACAGAGAAAAGCACCGCCGAGATACTTACATCTTACGTCAACAGGTCTACATCTCCAAGCCGGCCGACTACCCGCACACCCCCTCGCGGCTGCTCCTCCTGCTCACGGGCGGGACGGGCATCCGCTCGACCAACAACCAGATCCAGGCCGACAAGTACGCCTCGGCCGGCTTCCTCGTACTCATGCCGGACCTGTTCGCCGGCGACACGGCGCCCGCGGCCACCGCCATCGCCGACGACTCGAGCTCCCTGCTCGAGCAGCTCAAGCTCAAGACGGTCGAGGTCACAAAGTCTTTCATGATCGACATGTGGCTCGCCCGCACCACCGCCGACAAGGTCATGCCCATCCTGCACAGCGTCATCGACGCCGCCAAGGACCAGTACGCCGACGCCGTCGCCCAGGGAGGCGGTATATACGCCGTGGGGTACTGCGTAGGCGGTAGGTTCGTCCTGTTGCTTGCGCAGGAGAACAAGGATGAGACATCCACCGGCGATGAGGAGAGTGCCCCGGCTGCCAGAGGTCCGTACATCAAGGCCGGCGCGCTGGCTCATGCCGCGTCCGTGGTGCCGGATGACTTCAAGAACCTCAAGGCACCGCTGAGCCTGGTCTGCATCGAGGAAGACCCCCTTTTCCCCGATGCGGTTCGGGCTGAGGGCGAAGACGCCATGTCCAAGGCGAATCTTGAACACGAGGTCCAGGTCTATCCGGGAGTGCCTCACGGTAAGTCAGCTTCAAATCCCTCAGGACTGTTTGTTCCGTGCTTTGCACGCGTGTCATGCTGACATTTGGCACCTTAGGTTTCGCGGTGGTTGGCGCATACGCGAATGCGTCCATAAGCGACGCTCAAGCCACGGCGTATGAGCAGATGCTGAAATGGATACAAGATCATTAGCTATTTAACCAGTCCCATGCTCATTTCGCGACTTTGTATTCCCTTCATACGCTAGCGGCATATATACTTCATTTCGCGTTCAAAACGTGCATCGTCATCTTTTTTTTGGACTCTCTCCGTCCGTGCCCTTGCGTTTCAGCCGACGGTGCGCCTGATCCTCAGGAAATGGTGCACACAATCTTGCCCGAGTTCCTGGCCTCCTCCATGTGCTCATGGGCCTCTTGGACCTGCTCCCACGGGAGGACCTTGTCGACAATGATTTGTAGGCGGCCGGCTTCAAAGTCTGGCAGGTACGCCTCGAGCCTGTCGCGCAGCTTGCCCTGGTAGTCCTCGTCGCGGCTGCGCAGCGTGCTGCCCTCGATGCGGATGCGCTTGAAGAGGATGGGCGAGATGTCGGCGTCGGGCACCTTGCCGCCGCCTAGGGTGCCGAGCAGGACGATGCGGCAGTCGCGCGCCGCGGAGTCGAGGTTCTTCTGGAAGTAGTCGCCGCCGCCGACAAAGTCGACGATGAAGTCGACGCCCTGCCCGCCAGTGGCCTCGCGCAGGCCGGCGGCCCAGTCCTGCGTCTTGTAGTTGAAGGCGGCCGTGGCCCCGAGCCGCTCCGTCACGAACCGGCACTTGTCGTCGGACCCGGCCGTGGCGTAGACGTGCGAGGCGCCCGCCAGCCGCGACAGCTGGATGCCGGCAATGGAGACGCCCGAGGCGCCCGCGTGCCAGAGGATCGACTTGCCGCGGGCGAAGCCGAGGACCAGGTGCAGCGCCTGCGTCGCCGTGATCCAGGACTCGGGCACCGCCGCCGCCTGCTCCCAGCTGAGGGCGTGAGGCTTGTGCAGGAGCATCTTGGAGCTGACGGCCAGGTACTCGGCGTACGCGCCGCCGTAAGCCAGCCCGAGCACTTCGTCCCCGGGCTTCAGGCCTCCATGCTCGCCTCCCGGCGCGAGGCTCTCGATGACGCCGCTGAACTCGACGCCGAGCGTTTTAGGCGCCTGCGGAGGCAACGGATAGTTTCCCCTGCGCTGGATGATATCCATGCGGTTGATGCCGAATGCCTTGACTTTAACAAGAGCCTGGCCATCGCTCGGTGTCGGCTTAGGCGTCTCATTATTCATGAACAGGGCGTCCCGCTCTCCCTTGCCGCCCTTGATGTCTGTGTAGCAATCATCAGTCCCATTGTTAGTGATTTGGAAGTCGGCTAATCATACCAATTGCTCTCATAGTTGATGCCATACTGGGTGAGAGGCACGTAGAGTACGCCCGATTGACTGGTAAAGGTAGATATCGCTCATTCTTGGCCACTCTAAACTGTTAGTCCTCGATCCCCGCGTTGATATCATGGCTGCATACGGGGAGAAAGACTACATTAGTAATAACCCCTCATCAGGTCGAGACGACTCCAAGGCGGAAGGTTCGGCAAAGTGCAGAAGCTTTGTCATGGCAACAGGTAAGAAGCTTGTACAGTCGGAGATGGACCATCACCGACAGCCATCAATGGCGCCGGGGAACTGACTTTCAGTCCAAACGGCCCGGCGCGGCGTCGAGGGGCTTTGATCGGCGCCGGCCCGAGCCGCTTCTGCCTATTCGAGGAGCTATCGGGTAGGGTTCTCGGAAAGCTGAAGCGAAACTTAAATCCCGACTGTATTTGAAAAGACTGAAGGATGCGCATGAGCGAGAACAATAGCCACGTCATTGGCATATTGACTAGGCAATTGCTCAAATCATCCCATCCAGCGCATCCATCGGCGGACTTTAAACTACATTTAGCATCTCCACGCAGTCACGCTGGCTTGCCTATCCCAGTGTGTGGGTTTTCCCCAAGTGTACTTCTAAGAAACGTATTGTACGACAACATGGGGTGTGCATATGGCGGTGGCCTGCGAATAATCCTGTAGAGACTGTGAGACCGAGAGTTTGGTTAGAATCAGCGGCAGAATCCGCCGTTCAACACACCGTGCGATGCTGCGGTCTGGACCGCACGGAACGTCGTGCCGAGCGCCCAATGCGTGCTGAGCGCCCAATGGGGAGAGAAGCCATCGAGTGTGTCCAATTTCCGAAGTCATCAAAGCTTCCCATTGCTGAGCGGGATTCTACTGTATGCAGGCCGGCTGATGTCTTCTTCCTGCCCGAAGAGGAGGCGGCAGGAGTGCAGAGTCGCTGTGAAGACACAGGTCACAGAAGGGAGTAGTGGACCCACGTCGCAGACCCTACGCATATCAAAGAAGGGCGAATGATTCCCAATATCGATTCACCAATGTCTTGATCCTCCCGGTGCGGCTTGATGCTGAAGAGATTGGTTCCAGGGTCATCTGGATCGGGTGTCACAAGTGAATATCATCGATCAGGGTTTCTAGAGGGCACATCAGGGCTGCAGACTCAAGCGATGACTTCGCCGTACAGTAGGATCCAGGGCGGTGAATGATTGCCGCACAGAGAAATTGCTTATGCTGATGACCGTTGAAGAGTTTTCCTTGTTCTCATAAAAGTCCCGGCGGACAGGCGTCACGGCATGTGTCACGCTGGGACTGGCCCGAAAGGCGGTTCATAGGTGACAGGCCGGGTATGATGTTCGACGGTGGACGCGACACCCATGAGGGAACAAGCCGTCCAAGGGAAGATTCTCCATCGTACCTACTGTACGTACTGTAATGTTCTGTTCATATAAACTCAATGTTGAATCTTAAGCTGGGCGATGTGCCCTTGTGCAGTATCTTCCGCAAAGTCGCGCTGCGAGCATGCATAATCCATACTGCAAACGTCGAGGGTGACAGTCGTCCCAAGCTGTCAGGTTCGCATGAGCAGGAGCTAGTGTTCGTACCAGCTGTACCTCATCTAGGACGATCTGACGCAACGTTGCCAGGAAATAGGCCTGGTATCGGACGAGTTGCTATTCTGGGTGACGAGCGTTGCTTCGGCACGGCATGAAGTGAGGATTTAATCGGGACTCGGCCGAAATGAGCTGGATATGGACAGGTCCCGCTGTAATTTGACCGTCAAGTAGATAAAGTGGGTTCATAGGGATGCTTATCGACCCGTAAGCGTCATCGCTGCGATTTCTGGAGAGGCCGAAATAAGGATGCCTGTGATATGTTATGCGGAGGTTGATGTCCTGCTACAGGCCAAATGCCCACATTTGCTGTATGCTGTAATACAGTAGAAGACGACGGAACTCGTGAATTGATGCGCCTTCGGGACAGTTGGCGCAGGCGCGAGTTGTTCACGGTCGGCGCGTCAAAAGGTCAAAATATTGAGATGAGAACGTCAATTATCAGTGCATCACGGAGAACCTGCTCGATAAACAATCACTCTTCTGCAGGGCGAGAGAAATGGAAAGCTGGATGCCGCGAGAGTGCCGATGCGAGGCAAGTGAATGCACATGTTGGCCTCGAACCACTCTTGGACCCGGTGTCGGGCTTGAACACCGGCTTTGTGCCTCCTTGCGTCGCGTAGCGGAGCCGACATGACGGCCAAGGCGGGTACGCACGTGTGAAACTGTGAGGTGTGTGCCGGCGAAGCTTATCACGAATAGAAGCTTACGATCTCTGCGAAGTGACTGTAGACGACTCCAAGCATTGCGTACGGCAAAACCCCGTTGAAAGTAGAAGCGCTCAACATCTCGAATTGCCCGACCAAGAGATCAAAGAATCGAAGAACCATAGAGGCTGTGAGTAAAGAGATTCCGTCTCTCCGGGCGACCCGAGCAGCTCGATCCACCAAGCTGGCAGTTCCAAGTCGGGGGGGAAATAAAAATAGAGCACCTCTTCTGTAATGAGACCGCCTGACCGCTAGAGAGCATCGGGGCGTCCGTCGCTGGCTACTGTACGATGCAGGTTGGACTGGGCCGCAGCAAGGGGGAGGGCTGAAGTCTTGAGCCGACAACAGCCAACAAGGCTCATCCTGGCCGATAATCATTGTTACCCCGGGTTCGAGGCTGCGGATGATCGTCGAGACTGACAGATAAATTGGCAAGATTAGGGCAAGCAAACAAACGGAGATGCGATGAATAACAAAGGGATGTCTTGCTGGATCGGACGGGGCACGCCACTTTGATGCGCGAGAGGCGGTGGCTTGGGCTGCCGCCGATGCGAACAGTGGACCTGGAGCAATGCCGTCGCCCTGCGTAAGCCATGCCTTTGACGAGGTAGGGCAGAGGGCGGGTGAAGCGGCACCGAGAAGGATGTTGTGCAGGTCATCGAGGTGAAGAAGCAGAATGTCACTGAGAGAGGAGCAGAGATTGTGTCGGTCTTTGCGACACAGTAACGCACACAGTGACAGCAAGCCTTGTCGACATATTGTACGTTATGCGGCTGGAATTGATTAACTTACTGTACGTCTTGTTCGTACTGTGAGAGCAAGTGGAAGGAGCCACGGCGTGTGTTGCTTGCACAATCGATTCAAATTCAAGTCAGGTGCGCGAAATACATCTGGTTCCTGCATTAGCGGCGCCGCCACCAGGCACACGAAAACACGAAGCTCGGGCCAGCATGGACAAGGACGAAAGATACCGCGAGGCCTCACATCGGCCAGTGATCGATGACGGACCTTCGAGTCAGCCAGATCCAGCCGCATGGATAATTAAGCGCCCGACACTGCTAGCCCTGTGGAATGCGAACCATCAAGTTTAAGCGAACGAGAGAAAAAAACGAGCCAGGGCCCAGGCGAAGCGGAGAGATCGGAGTGTCGAGCTCGGAGCCAGCATTGAGATGCATCGACGCCAACAGGACGAGGGTGACGAGGTCCGCAAGGCAGCCGTGTCCGCACCGGTCATGATCAATGTCTCTGCGTATTTGTCGTGCTTGGTTGCTGCTTTACTGACTCGGCTTGGTAAGTTAAGTTACTGTAAACTTAGTCCCCCAAGGCCGCGGGGTGAAAACAAACACGGTTTAGAGCGCGTCCCTTTCTTTTTTGTCACCGGCAGGCTGTCTTATCCCTGACCGCTAGCGAATGTCTCTATTGCCCTCTTCGTTTCAAGTTGAGCAGGAGGTGAACACAAGATGTTGTTCCACGCAAAATGTCTCTCTGCTCGCGTGGGCGACGCCAGCAAGCGGTGGGCTGCAGCACCGGACGCCGGTGTTCCCCTGGTTTGTTCCTCGCACAGGAGCAATGTTTCTCTCCTGGGCCACCTTCCGACAGCGGAAATGATTTGGGACCCCCCCCCCTCTTGGATGGGCTAGCAGCCCGGCCAATGGATGGTGATTGCCGGTTCTGGTTCGGCGCCGCGATTGGGGAGCCTGGCGGGAGCGCGCTTGAATTGAGCCAGCCGGGATGCTGGGACAGGCCCTGGTTCGCAACGGGGAAGCGGAGCACAAGGCGAGATGAAGACATTACGAAGTGACTGTTGTTTACTCGGCGGTCGACAACTTCGTCTTTGTGTGTTTGCATCCATTGATTCGCTGCAGACGATGGGCAATTTTCATCTATCCAGTGGTGGACCAAGAAGCCATACGCTACCCCCCTTTCCTTCGAATTCGGCCCTGAGCGCGGCGTCCAGTGACAGGCGCAGCGAGACAACCTGATCGAATCGACTTGATTACATGCTTATGGACACTGCAGCCGTCAGACGCAGGAACGCCGCCTGGTTGGCCGCACAAGGAGAGCATGCACGAGACCAGCGAGTAGCCCAGATTGGAGATGCAGCGCAATCCCATCGTAAGCCTTGAGGCGGTAGGATAAGTTACCATTTGGAATTTTCGAGTCGCTGCGATCAAGTTGATGCACGCTACTGGCAGCTTGCTCACTGACAGGGGTGGCCTCGCCTCGGCCAGGTAGAGGATACGAGGTGCATTTATTTGGACAGTGGGGCGATGGGCTGAGCAAGCGGTCGTCGATCGAGCTCAATCATGACAAACGGACAGGACTGGAAGTGGCACAAAGTAACGGCTACATGAAATCCTAGTGATGGGCTTAATTTCAATCCTCGAGCGCTGCCTTTTGCCCCCCTGATGTTGACGCCTTGGCTTGACTTGGCTTTCACCCGTCAGGGCAAGCGAGCCACTTTTTCTCTTCTAATTGTCACCCAACAGGGGCCGACATTGGGGGGGGGGGGGGGCCAACTCGAGAGCTTCAGATTGGGCGGCAGCTTGGGGCTGCCAGTCACCTCCAGTCCACGCGGAGAGAGACCAGTCGATGATTGTCCTTGTTTTCTGTGACGGGTCCACCCACCACCACCACCACTGCCTTCAATTATTCTGTTTCTCTCTCATCACATCACGGATGTCTTTTTCTTGGGCCAGATTTGGTTTGGTCGACTGGCTCCCAGGTCAATGTTCCCCTCCCTCCCCTTTTTTTGGTGACTGGACGAACCCCCCCTCCCCTGACCGCGCAGTAGTACGTACCGATGCTTGCTGTACGAGGACCTGCCGTCCCATCATCCAGATAATCCAATCTTCCCGTTTCCTTGTTGTCCCCTTTTCCCCACACACACACGCCCACACGACCCATCTGACCCGCAACGCCGCCATTAATGCTCGTCGTCCCATGTCCCGCAGGTACCCCGACCGTTTCTCATCTTGTACCTTGCAGTGTTGTTGCCGCGCTGCCGAACCGTGGCCCACGCAGGCACACGCACCGTCGGGGGTACACGCAATGTCCCCGGTGAGGAACTTGGACGCACATGGGTGCGGGCGCAATTCCCGCCCACGGTCCTTCTTTGTATAAAGAAGCTCGTCCTCCAAGCCTTCATGCCTTGCCCTCCTTTTCCCCCCTCTCTCCTCATCCACATCTTTACGCTCGCTATCAACCACCCTGACCTCGGTCAATTTCACTCGTTTTCCAAACACCTCACAAGCATAACCTAATCGCCTACCACTCGCCTCTCGCGTTTTATATTCCTAATACCGACAAGATGAAGTTCACCGTCGCCGCCGTCCTCGCCGCTGCTGCTGGCGCCTCTGCCCACTATGGTGGTAACGCCACTGTTGTCACCGAGGTCGTCGAGTCCTACGTCACCTACTGCCCTGGACCTACCCAGATCACCCACGGCGACAAGACCTACACTGTCACTGAGGTACGAGGAACTCCCTGCTGTGGCGATCGAGAACGAGGTCGACGTTTGCCGACACGATATCTCTGCCGACGCGACATTTCGAGGAAGCAAAAGAGGCTGACCAAATCTTACAGGCCACCACCCTGACCATCACCGACTGCCCCTGCACTGTCACCAAGCCCATCCTGACCACCTCTTCCGTCGTCTGCCACAACTGGTTCGTAAAGGAAGTCTTCTGCACTCGAGGCTTTTGCTAACAATGCTCGCAGCGGCGGTGGCTTCACCAACAGCACTGCTCCCGGCCCCAACCCTCCTGCCGGTCCTACCGCCACCCCCGTCAACCCCGTTAACCCTCCTGCCAACCCTCCCGTCGGCACCGGCTTCCCTCCCACTCAGGTCCCCAGCGCTCCCACCACCGTCCCTACCGCCGGTGCTGGCAAGGCCGCTGCCCTGTCTGGCGCTGGTCTGGCCGGTGTTGTCGGTATCGCCGCTTTCCTGCTGTAAAGCAGTTGAACGGTCACGCCTGGCAGTCCGCGCCTCAGTCATGAAGCCGTTGGATAAGCGCCACTCGAGCTTCGGGGTCCTGTGATGGATCTCGGGGTTCAAGGGGCGCCGCGGAGAGGGGGGACGACGCCGGAGGATGTTTGGCGACTTTTTTCGAGTGTATAGACTTTTGGGATACGAACATATCACCCGGAGATGGAAGATTCGGAGACATGTGTATCTTTTATTGTCTCGGTCATCATCGGGAGCACCCAGGCCCCCGCCGTGGGCTTGCGCGTGTGAACTTTATTTTATTCGGCGCTGGGAAATATAACGTCCCTTTTTTCCGCAGCAATGGCATTGATACCTGATTTGACCTTGCGATTCGTCTCTGCTCGAACCAGTTGGTGATTTGATGTTTTTGTGTATATCGTGTAACTTGATTTATTTCGTGGAACAATCATCATTAAGCATAGTACACACGTGCAGTGAATTGAAGTTGTTGCCTCGGGGGATTCCCAAGTCAGCACGCTAAACAGGCATCATCTCTGCCGTCTTTTTTTGTTCCGACCTTGGATCCAGCTGCCAAAGCAAGACGGTGTAGGGTCATATTCATGCCGCCCGGTGCCGCGGCGCATGCTCACGACAGGCATGTGGTCCGGGTAAGCGAAATTGCGCCGTATATTTCTTCCTGCCGTAAAGGGTACCAGGCCGAACAGGGGTGGGTGGGAGATGAAAAAGAAGAAAAATAATTACGGTGCGGTACGAAACGGTAGCGGTTGTATACAGTGCTGTATCTGGTACTCGTCCCTCGTGATGGGGCAGCCGGACTACGGGCAAGGGGGAGGACGAGGTTGTAGAAAAATATGTTCCGGTGGACCTGCGGAGTGAGTGGGCATGAGGGAGGATGAGGAAGAGGATGGATGGATGGATGATTATGGTCCCCGACAATGGTTGTTCGTGGGTACCTATTGAGTGCGTGGTCCGTCAGTAGCCGGCCGGCGTAGGTGTATTTTTGGGGCCACTGGATGAGAAAAAACAAGGGAAAGCAGGATTAAATTCGATGGAGTTGATGTCCCTTTTTTTTTTTATCCTCTCTGGGAGGGGCTATCGTGAGCGAGGGAGTTACCTGCTGAGCTTCACGCGAGCGGACTCGTCGGTTCGAATAGGACGCTTCCGTACGGATAGCAAGTTGACATGAGGCTTCTTGGGTGATACTACGACTTTCTCGCCCTTCGCAGTCAGTTGCATAGATGTCCTGGAAGAAAAGGTGCCAGCCAGGCTATTTACGATGCGGTCCGGTGGTCTCGGGAACCCCCCCCCCCCCCCAAAAGTTGGCAGGTCCCTGCGGTCCCCTGATCGGCGGCGCGACAATGACAATTTGCCTACAGGATAGGATTGGCTACTGTAGGTTCCGTCTTGTGTGTGAGTTCACTAGAGGTAAGAGGATGGTTCATGTCTCTCGGGCGGATCCAGCCGCACGTTTGTTTCGCTGGAATGGGATGTGCCCCCAAAGAGGGGAAACAAGCAGCGGCGAAATTTATTTCCAGACACTAATACGAAACTAAGTAACCGGTGGTAATGTATGGACGGGCATCAAAAAGACGCTGTTCATATGCTTTTACTCGCTTTCATGTGTTTTTTTGTTCTTCTTTTGGTCCGTCCGGTACATTCGCTAATCCATGGATACCGAGGATAGATGGATTGGTTCAAAATGGCCAGGCAGCCCCCCGACGTACGACTTCTTAATCCTGCTGCCTTTGTGTCTCGGGAAGAGTCTCCCTCGGTACTTGGTCAGGCTAAGCGCGCGCCGTTGCGACGCTATGCGGGAGGTGCTGGTCCGGACGCCGAATGACAAGACCGGTCGGTAGCATGCATTTACGCGTGTCTTTGGATTTCCTTGTTCTCGTCCTATTCGTTTCTTCTTTTGCTGCTTGAGCGGAACGAAGCTCGACTTTCTTCGTCCGGAGGGAGGACAAGTACAACTGGTACAAGTGCTTTTCGTATTCGAGACGACATCACCGTATGATGCGAGAATTAGCTCGGTCGATATGCGCCGATGTAACAGTAGATGGTGTCTTGGGTATAAGGCATGTTTGGGCCACATCCGTCATCGTCTACTCGTGACTTTGTGTACGAAACGGGTACGAATAGGCCTGCCTCGCGCCCCGTTCGATGATAGTGGAGTGTACGACTATCGCTGCTTGTTGGTTCGTCTAGGTAAGCGCGGATGAACAACGACAAGGTTGGATCGCGGAGCGTTGAGAATCGTCATGGAAACTTGGCTCGTGCCCACAAAGGTTTGTGCTGTTGGAGCGTATTGGGCATATCGTGGGATTATTCGATCCAAACGGACGTGCAGTCGCGCGCCCTCATCAACTTACCCTGGAGCCAGGGTCTCGAAGCGTGGATATCGGCGATAATCTGCAGAGTGTGTCGAGAGCATATGTTAGGACGTGCGGGTTACGTCATGCCCGCGATGAGCAACATCTTCTGTTTGTTCTCAACATCGAGTCCTTATCGTGTATTTGGAGATGGCTACGGCCGTTGGTGATACTAACGATGATGCTGCTGTACAAGGAGCAACCAGTATCCACGTGGATGGCTTACTGAGTACCCAGCCGCATTACACGCGGACGTAACGAAACGAAGGAACAATCGAAGAATTGAAAGTAGGAACCACGCCAATCATGGCTGGAGCTCAATATCCTTACCCAAGAGGCAGGAGCGGGGTCCATAGCGTCAACGCCGTGATCCCGGAGGTTACGGGACTTCGGCGCCGTGTCTGACCCGGATGCCGAGCCCGTCGAGACCCGATATCCACAGGGACTTGCGGCGCGCTACTTGCCACTTCAGGAAACATGTCAACCCCTCCTTCCAGGCACTTGAAGCTGCTGCTATCATGCTCCTATTGACGCATTGTCGTCCATCACCACAATGTTACAATGTTACATCAGAGTAGAGATGTCGAGTGGCTGTCCTCAGCCCCAAGTCCCTTGCGCACGCCGGCATGACGACATTGCCAGCGCGGCGCACGCGTGGCGGTGCAGCAACATCGAACGGCAAAGACGCCGCATGATCACTGCAACGGTCGCGCATCAACGCTCATCAAATCCATCAGCAGGAACAAGGCGCCACACATTGCGCCATTCCAGAAGAGCCGTTCTCCGACGCGACCCGTTGAACGTCGCAAAAGGGCTCACCTTCCTCGCTTGAGGATGTCGCCGCACCTGCAGGACGAGGTGCTCCGCGAGAGCCTCGAGCGACCCCAAGAGTTCTGGTCCCGACAGGCAGACCATCTCGAATGGCACACCAAGCCGAGCGCTGCTTTGTCGCGGACAAAAGCTCGCCCTTCTAGCAGCGATGATGACGCGCCCGCTCGCGAGGGCTGGGAATGGTTTCCCGGCGGGCGCATTTCGACGTGCCACAACTGCCTCGATAGACATGTCCTCGCCGGTCGGGGAGACTGCGTGGCCATATATTACGACAGCCCTGTGACCTGCGTCAGGGATACCTACACGTACAGCCGGCTGCTGGATGAAGTCGAGGTCCTGGCGGGTGCTCTCAGAGAAGCCGGCGTGCGCAAGGGGGACGTGGTCATGCTTTACAGTACGTCTTCGAAAATCATCAAGAAAACGGCCAAGCTCGACATCAAGCTAATGATACTCGCAATCGCCAGTGCCAATGGTTCCGGCGGCAGTAATTGGTATGCTCGCCGTCAACCGCCTCGGCGCCGTCCACTCCGTCGTCTTTGGCGGCTTCGCTCCCGTCGCCCTCGCCCAGCGCATCGACGCCTGCCGCCCCGTCCTGCTCCTCACGGCATCGTGCGGCATCGATGGGAATAAGCCACCGCTGGCGTACCGGCCGCTCGTCGAGGAGGCAATTCGTCTGGCCGCCCACAAGCCCTCCCGAACGTTCGTTTGGCAGCGCGAGCAGCTTCGCTGGGGCCCGACGGACCGCAGTCAGGGACAGGCGAATTGGCAGACGGTGGTGAGGAGCGCGCGCACGCGCAAAGTCAAAGCTGATTGCGTGCCTGTGGCGAGCAGCGATCCAGTGTATGTGATACACACTTCTGGCACCACTGGAGTTCCCAAGGGAGTGCTTCGGGATGCGGCTGGTCACGCTGTCGGCTTGGACTTATCCATCAGATATCTGTTCAACATCCACGGCCCCGGCGACGTCGTCTTTACAGCGTCGGATATCGGCTGGGTAGTCGGCCACTCCTACATTGTCTATGCGCCCCTGCTTGCCGGAGCCGCGACAGTTCTCTACGAGGGAAAGCCCGTCGGCACGCCTGATGCATCGGCGTTCTGGCGCGTCGTCGAGAAGTACAAGGTCAACGTCATGTTCACGGCTCCGACGGCACTGCGGGCAATACGGCGTGAGGACCCGGAGAACCAAGCCCTCTGCCGCGCCGGGGACCGCGGGGGTCTACGGACTCTCAAAGCGCTCTTTCTTGCCGGCGAGCGCTCGGAGCCGACACTCGTGTCCATGTACCAAGACCTCCTGGGCAAGTACGGCGCCGAGGCGGCCCAAGTCATTGACAATTGGTGGTCCACCGAGGCCGGATCGCCCATCACAGGTCGCGCTCTCGTTCCCGACGTTGCCCGGGATCGGATGTCGGCACCTCGGGACCGTGTTCCGCCAGAGGTCAAGCCTGGGAGCGCCGGCAAGGCCATGCCAGGCTTTGACGTTCGTGTCGTCGACGACGAGGGCGTTGAGGTGGCCAGCAGCACAATGGGCAATATCGTGCTCGGACTGCCGCTCGCACCCACCGCCTTTCGCACGCTCTGGGAGGACGACGAGAGATTCCACAAGAGCTATCTCAAGAGATTCAAGGGCAAGTGGTTCGACACGGGCGACTCGGGGTGGATAGATGATCAGGGATACGTGCACGTCATGAGCCGCAACGACGATGTGCTCAACGTGAGCGCACACCGGCTATCAAGTGGTAAGTCTCGATGACTATTCGTCTATCTCGAAGTCCTGAGCACTCTATTGACCATAAGATAGGCGGCATCGAGCAGGCCATTGCCTCGCACCCGCTCGTAGCCGAATCCTGCATCGTGGGCATCCCGGACGCGCTCAAGGGCCAACTGCCATTCGCCTTCATCACCCTGTCGACATCCCCCCATCCAGAGTCGGCGGTGCCAAAGGCCGAACTCACAAGAGAGATCGAGGCGCTGGTGAGGCGGCAGGTGGGCGCCATCGCGTCGCTCGGGGGCATCGTTCAGGGCCGCGGCATGATTCCGCGGACGCGGTCCGGGAAGACTTTGCGGCGTGTTTTGCGGGAACTCGTCGAGAACGCGGTGCACGGCGAGCTCGACCGGCCGGTAGCGGTGCCGAGCACAGTCGAGGACGCGGGCGTCGTCGACGTCGCGCGAGAAAAGGTCCGCGAGTACTTTGCTCAGCGGGCGCATCGACACAGGGCGGTCGAGGGCAGAGCCAAGGCCAAGCTCTGAGCCCGGCCAGACGGTAGTCGTCGTCGTTGTCTACGAAGGCGCCTGCAAAAAGCTTGAAACTGCTGACTGGACTCGACGAACCCATGCAGATTCCAGCCCGCAACCACGGACTCTACGCATCTTTCGCACTGGATTGTCACACAGAGAAAGAATCTGCGTTCACTCCGCAAGAGCCGTGTCCTCGGGTCCGAACCGGTCGCCGGGTGTCTCTACCAAAACGATCACCGCCTGTCTCGACCGTAATTCCATCGAGAGGTCGCTTCTTCGTCAGGGCAACGACGAGCCATCGCGACAAAGTGTCATCTGACGCTCTCCTAGACCAACGGCCATCCCAGCCTCGTCGCAAAAGCTAACGGTGACACGAATGTCATTGTCCGCTCCGGCTCAAACTTGAGCCTCCCTGCCAAACCCAGCCTCGGCGTTTCTTCGAAGAAGCCGACTAGACAACAACGACAAGCTGATTCTCATGCCTAGCAGGGGGATAATACTATTCGAAAGAAAGAAAAAAGGAGACCATTGGAAAACCCGAATCACCATATTGGCGCGATGAGGGCGACGAAGTGGAGAAGAAGAAGGAAAAAAAGAAGAAAAAGAAGTCATCCCCCACCGCTGCCTGCCGGTGCCCTAACCATGAATTCCCACCACCCCAGTCGATGTTGATCAAAGGGGGTGAAACAACCGGCGGCGCGTTAGAGAGCCTCAGAGGGCCTTCTGTGCATGGACGAAGACGCGCGGGGGTCACGACACCGACGCTCATGGGGAATCGATGTCCCGACACCGCCGGCTTTTTTTGTCGGCCAGCCCCATTGTGCCGTGCCGTCTGGCACGGGGTCACGGAGGCGGACGGCAAGAGGTCGGACGGGCGCTAGTATCGTCCAGCAAAAAGGAAACAATAGAAACAAAAAAAGACCTGGCCAGTCATGCCATCATGAGCTAGGCGCAAGCGCATGTTTGAGGCTTTTGTTTCCGGTGGTAGTTTGCGGCGCGCGGTGGTCCTGTGATTTCCCTTCTGGGCCGGACGAACTCGCCGGAGTATTTCGCCCAAAAAGCGAGTTTCGAGTTTCGCGATGAGGCATTGGGCTATCGTCCCCTTGCGTCGGCATCTTCTTGTTTGCGCCGGTTATCTGCTTTGCGCTTGCTTGCGGCAAAGAAGGAAGGGACGGGTTTCGGCCTGGGAACGAGGAGGGCGCGTGTGACTCTTTGCTTCATTTTCTCTGTCTTTTGACTTTTGGCTGTTGTTCATTCCGTATGTTCTTATGAGCAAGGATAGACAAAGGATTTTTGGGGAAACTACGAGGAGGGTCTGGCGAGGATGAGAACGGAGATGGTGCTGATGAGGTGGTAGATCTTGGGGGAGGAAGTTTGGCGGATGAAGAGTCGTGTTAGACTGCGTGTTGAGAGATTATACGTCTGGTCTTACTGGAGGTAGCTTACGGACTGGAGATGAGATGGATGTGAAGATTTCTTGGAAAATCGAAAACGTCTAGTCTCGCTTGGATGTTATGCTGACGATGCTCCGGAAGCGTGTCATGTCCCTCGATATACTGTGGCCAGTTGTTTCAAGAAGGGACTCTAGGCCATATGACATGCACTTGCGATGCCTTGAACGTGGTCGAAGCACGTGAACTTCTATCGTTGGAAGCTCATGAGACCATCTGCAATGACTCGAGACAGCATTGCGGAGCGCCTGGTCTAAGAGCGTCACATTTGGCGAGTATTGGGCATCACTTCCCGCCAGCTTCTATGAATCTCAATCTCATCCCCACACACAAGACACAAGATGAGCCGCATACAGCCTCGCCCCTCAAATGAGCACAAAGTCTTTACAATTCCATGAACTTCTCTCGAACTTTCCAGTGCGTGTAGAAGGATGAACATCTTTGCTCGTCGTATGGCCCGGGTAGCGCTTGACAATAGGCTTGAAGTGTCGAAACGTGGAAACGACGAGAGAATCGTTTGATCGCCTCGGTAACTGGCAATGAGATGGCGGTGAGTCGATACGGGAAGAGTCAAGTGAGTGTCTCCTGCGGCATCCCGAAGACGGCCGGGATAAAAAGGGGAGGGAAGAGGGGGGGGGGGGATCTTGGTGATACCGCGTTTGTCGCGAGTGTACGCTGTCAAACGACGTGACTATATCCGTCGCCGAATGAAGTCGTTCCGTAGTCACAAAGGGGCACGATAAGAAGTCTTCTGTAACGATGAACCATGGAGTTTGTAACTGAAGATACGCTGCATTTCCGAAAGCACATGCCGTAATCGTACGGTAAAAGCCCAAATACCATCACCCGAGACGCCCCGATGCCGTGAGGCTCTGTTCCGATATAACCCTGCCCTGCTCATCTCCGTGTGTAGTGCGTATCAAAATAACAAGGGCCCTTGTTTGTGACTCCCAAGCGCCGGGCTCCTTGTGTCCCCGTCGCTCTCTCCTCTCGTATAATCGTTCATTACTAACCGCCGTATCGTGCCTTGCTGACTTTGTTGCTGGCGTACAGCCTTGTATGTGTTGCTCCCTTTTTCCGTGTTGACAACTATGTTCCTTGTCTTTCCTGTAGGAACACGAACATGTAGATGCGTAAGGCGCCAGGGGGGGGGGGGGGGGGTTTCCGGTGTTTTTCTTTTCCTTCTCTAGATGCCGTACGGACCACCGCTCGCCGAAGCGTGTGCCGAATATAGCGCGTACACGCTCCGCTGACCCCGGGAAGCCATCTTGACAGCCGGGAAGCGCGCCTCGGAGAGTCGGATGCCGGCCTTGATGCTCTCGAGAACCCTGTTGCGCACCGAATCCCAAGTCAGCCACCACCACCGATATTTCGGTCAAGAGAGATGTGGAAGGGGGTGAGATAAAGAAAGCAGCAGGAGAAAAGGGAGGAAAACTGACCACTCGACGTCGACGTATTTGACGGCGCATCCTGCTGTCCGGCGAATTTCCTTGTCGAGTTTCCCGCCGGCTAGCCCGCCGCCGCTGCCCGGGCGCTGCTGATGTTGATGGTGAAGATGAGGGTGATGATGTTGATGTGGGTGATGTCCCGCGCCGTCGGCGGCTGCGCGGCCGAGGACGACGTGCGTGACGGAGCGACGGCCCAGGTGCAGCGACATGTGAGCGCCATTATCACGGAGGAGGTTCTTGAGCCGGTGATCCGAGACGAGCGGATACGTGCTGCCGTTGACGTAGACGACGACGCCCTCGAAGATGGGTCTTCTCTGTCCCTCCTTTCCTTCTCGACTTTCTGCGTCCGTCTTGTCATCTTTGCCGCCGTCTTGCTCCCTCCTCTTGTCGAGCCCTTGCTTCATCAGCCCGGGCCTCGTCAACAAGTCGGCGACGCTACGCTTAGGCGGCCTCTCAACCTCTTCATCGCCGTCGGCATCGCGGCGGGCGTCTACCGGCGCGGGTTGCTTGTTGCTAAACTGCGCATTGAGCTTCCTGCCGCGCGCGTCTCGCCACGCCGTGCCCGGACGGTGGTCGGATCGCTGGTGGCCCGTTGACGACGAGTTCCACGGGTCGAAGCGGGCGGCGTGACGCGGTTCAGCGGCGGCGGCCTGGTTTGATGGGGGAGGCAGCTGAGGCGGCATCCGTCGATGGGGTATTTTGCAAATGTGAGTGTACTGTATGTGTACGTATGATGTTTTGGTTCTGTTGTGCGCCGAATCGACCTCTTTCGGTTTGTTGATGTCTGGTCTTGAGCGTGCTGGTCTGTTGTTGTTGGCTGTCTGCGAATGATATAATCCGCGCGTTGTTCGAGGCCGCTGCAGATGCTTCGTTGGGTAGACGGGCTTGACGTCAAGAATCTTTCGAGTTTGGCACGTTTGGAGGTCGATGGCAATGTTGACTGACTCGTATAACGGTCTGATGTCGTCGTTGATTCACGGTCTGGCCAAAGGGATTAGTCGTCGGGTCAATGCGTGCCAGCTGTTCTCTCACCCCGCCGACTTGAACTCTCTCTCTCTCTCTCCCTCTCTCCCTTTTCCCCTTTGGACCGTTTCGCCCTCCCTACATTAAAAGCGGACGACGGCCTAGTTGCTAAAGAAATGGACGAGACACAAGTGGTGTGTTTCGGACAATTGATTGTGTAGACAATACGTTTGTGTGTGTGTGTGTGTATGTATCCGGCGAGTGTTGGTTCAATCTTTCGACTGTCTTCTAGCTTGTCGACTTGATGTTTCAAGAACTATACATACAAAGTTTGCAACTACATAACTGATTATGATTGAGAATGACTTGCTGCGATTATACTCTACATCAAAATGTTGAGAGACGTCGTTGTCTTGTCGCATCACCGTAGTAACAAGGCCAAAGTAAATACAACATTGAACTGACTGTCTTGAGCCTCAACATCTAACCTCCTATCAAGAATCAGCAAACTCATGAGATATTGAAACAAAGAACAAGACGAGTAATTGAATCGAAAACGGCTCTCTGTTCAAGAGACTACCCTGACAGCCTGGTGTTATAGTCACACAGCACCTTGGACACCACTTACACGCAGCCTCCATCAACCTCACCACCATCATCGTCCGTACCTACATGCTTGGCTGACGGACATACACCTACATACATTTACATACACAGGATGCATACATAGCCGTCCCTCCCTAGTCGGCGCCTCCTCCTTCATTCTCTTGTTCTTGGGGCCCCCCTCCCCCTCCCAGTCGACGCCCGCTGCTGAAGAAAGTCGCCGAGGCGCGCGCCGTGCTTTCGTTCCTGCTTTGCTTGCCTTGCCCACACGAGTACTGTAGATGCAATGCACTGTCCTGCAGACGTGATGCGCAGGCGGCTCTCTCTCCCCCTCTGATTCCTCTCCCCCAATCTCTCATCTGCCCTTGGAAGGGGGAGGAGGAGCGCAAGGAAGCAGGAACTCCGGGACGCTCACTTTGCACGGCGGCTTTCCAACCCTGGGTGACGGGGCATCGATGGGCTGCATCTCAGCTCGGCCTTGCCTCCTCCCCCCGTCGATGGCACGAGCCGAGGAGCGATTCCCGGGGGCCTGCTTTTGCACGTACATGAACCATGAACCGACAGGGGGAGGGGGGAAGATGCTTTTGTCGTCGAGAACTTCGCGTTGGCTATGGAGGGAGGGATGCAGCAGACCTTGTCCATGTGTAGATTCTCTTGACTACATGAGATGCCGAAAATACCTATCTGGGGCTTCATTGATAGCAACCTCGTACACGGCTGGGGAAGACACACACATACATACACAGAGATAAAGAGAGAAAGAGGAAGAGGATGAGGGAGGGAAGGAGAAAGGAAAACGAGAACATCACTACGTCGTGTCGCGACCAACAATTGTCGCAGTTGGCCGCCCCAGCCTTCCATCGTCCAACCGAGTTTCTCCATCCCGTCTGACGGTATCTTCCTGACCGAGTCCGTCATACGAATACATGGCCGTCTGCTCCGCGATGCGCAAATCGGGCACGCGGTTGACGGCAACGAAGGAGGGAGACTGGGAGCCGGCCTCGGATTGGATGGTCCTCCTCTTTGCACATCCTCCTCCTCTTCCTGCTCCTCCTCCTTCTCGATCCCCTGCAACGCACACACCCAGCCAGCCCTCTTTTTCTTCTCTCTCTACTTCGTACTGTTGCTGCAACACGTTCCCTCTCTCCATCCTTCACATGTCCCCAGACCCCTAGTCCCCCGTTCCTCGCGCCATCGTCTCGGCAAAGGCCTCTTGGAATTAAAGGATCGTGGCCAAGCTCCCCCACCCTGGCCTGTCTTGCTTTCTCTCTCTCGCGTTCGCGCACGCGCCTTTCTGCTGTCCCTGCTTTGGCCCCTCTCGCATACTGCACTTGCACACCGTGAAGGCGATAAGGACGGACCAGTGGGGGGGGGGGGGGGGGGGATGTGGAGGTAGGAGGAGACACTGGCGTTCCCGAGCTTGCCCTGCTCTCTCTCTCTCTTCCTTTATGGCCTTGAGAAACCCCCGGGAGACCCGAGTGGGCCGGAGGCATGTCATGTACGGCACGATTCGAGCGGTGCCGTGCTTTGCAGGGGAAAACCGTACAGTACTGCATGGATCGTAGGGCGTGTGCATGCGGCACGCAGCTCATGGGCCTTGCCGGGAGGCGCGGTGAGAGAACGTTGAATAGTCGGTATTGAAAGTCAAGTTCCTGGCAGCCTTGTATTCGTAGTTGAGTCTAGGAAGTACATTCATTGAACAGATATTCGTGACAGCGACGAGTATCTTTGCCGAATACTTTCAGAGCATCACGACTCGAGATAGATATTTGATGTCCGCGCTGGATTCGGGTCATCAAGACAGACAAGACACATAGACCCTGGAGTCTCTCACGTTACTGCATTCGTACATTTGCTTCGGAGAACTACCAAGATTCCCGCAGACGAGCCATTGAATCAAACGACAGTTTGATGCAGGAAACAAGAACGGTCGGTGCAAGGGGCAGAGCTCGCTTCGTCACCACCCAAAAAGGTGAATACTGCATCACAAGTTACAGACAGTAACTGAAGTTACTGAGCGACTCCAGCAGCCATTCACTTGCTCTTCTCTCTCTCCCCCTTTCTTCCACACTCTCTGTCCCCCCACACCATCTTCTCCAGCTTCCCTGTCCCCCTGTTCCCCTGTCGTCTCTCCGCGTCCCTTGTCTCTGACCTTTCATTTCTTGCAGCTGTCCACACACAAACCACTCTACCACTGTGTAAAATCCAATCGTCTCTCTTTATTCTATACGGTCGAATTTTGGTGATTTGCTCGCCTTTTTTCCCCCCTGTAGAGTACATGTAGCTTACTTCGTCCATACCTTATCTTATTTGCAGTACCGAGCCTCCCCCCGAAAAGCCCTTGTTCCGAGACACGACTTGTCGTGGCACATGGGCAAATGCTGGAAATTACAGCACCCTTGGGGGACTTCATTCTCCCCCCTTTCTTCTTCTTCTTCAAGTGACAGACTCCCCGCGAGAGAACCGCCCACACATGCTGTCATTTCTTGTTCTCTTTTTGAGAAAGTCGCGGACGCGAGACATTGATGGAAAACTCTTTTGTTTTTCTAATTCTATTTCCAAGCACCGGTCTCGCTTCGTCCCCCTCCCCCTCTGGCCAAACAAGTTACCTGCGTCTTCCGTTGAAAGTCTTGAACGCGAATCCTTGTACGCTGTTCGCGCGCGGCTGGCTTTTACTGTGTAAAGTTATCTCTCCATTCAAAAGGTGAGCCCCAGACAAAAGGCCTCTTGATTTCCTCGCGCCCAGGTTGCACCCTCCCCCCCTGGCCCTGGCTCGCTTACACCCACACACACACACCAAGTGTTCAATCTCTACCACACTCATCCGCCTAGACCCGATGGACAGTGCAGACTCGGTCAAGAAAGTCATCCCGTCGACCAAGGCTGTTCGCTCTCTTGGCCACCATGTTGACTCCCCTCCCAGGGCTTAGCCTTGGGAATCCCTTGTGGTTTCTTAGCCCGCAAAGGTGAGAGAGGGCAGACTTGGCGTTAAACTGGAATTACTTGGCTAGACTATCCCCTTTGTGTTGGTGAAATTAACCGCTCACGGCCGTTTGTAAGCCAGTGAAAAGGAAGCTGGCGACAACGTGATGAGCCTTGCAGGGTTTAAGCTGGCCAGAGCCGGAGCAATGGCCGCCAAGGGCTACTGTACGAAGTAGACCTTGACTTGTATCGTCGCCGTCTGCTCGATCAACTCCGCAAGAACGCGAGTTGACCGCTGCATGTGCGGCACCATGGCTCGCTGGCCTGTGCCGTCTTTGTACATGTGGACGAAACCGACTGTATTCGTAACTTACTTTTAATGTTCGTAGCAGCGTACCACATCTTTCCTCGCTCACTTGAGCCGTTCTCCTCCTTCTCCTCCTCCTCCCCCCAAGTCCCCATTCTTGTTCCCCCCCTTCACCAGGCTTGAGCCGTCCCGGACTACAGGGATCAAGAGCGGCCGACGGGAAACATGGTCATGGGCAATGACATGTGGGAGGAGCCGCACCCCAGCTCGGAATGAGCCCCCCCCCCCCCCCCCCTCCCCTTCCCGCCAAGTTAGTTATACTGTGAAGACAGTCCTTTCAGAGGCGCAGCCTACTGTGCGGCAGTCTCGTTGGGAGTCTGAAAATATACCCGTCGGGTCCAGGAGAGGGTAGAGGGAGAGGGAGATGCACCACATAGCTTGCGATGCTGTACAGCACATCACTGTACTGTACTTGCATGCGGGAAATCTGCAGGCGCGTTGCATTCGTCTACCCGGAGTCCTTTGCCGTATGTACATATCACCACCTAAGTTAACTTACATGTGTAGTATTCGTCGATAACAAAAGTCTTCCTGGGCGGGTTGAGTCCCCTCCCCCATGTCTCCTTGAGCACCGGAGTCTTTGACCGTAAAATGTAGATACTGTACAGCGGTTGGGAGCCCCTTGCTCAGTCTCCAACCGAAATGTCCTTGATCTGACAGACGAGATTTCTACATCGTCATCCCCGTTGAACACTGCACAAACGTACACTGAAAAGTACGCTTACTGCCTTTCCTGAATCCTTGTCCGTCTGGGCTGAGCTCTCGACCAACTGCTGCTGCTGCTGCTGCTGCTGCCGCCGCCGCCCACCATCCTCAAAAGCACCCCCAGCGAGCGCATCGGCAAATTATCTCGTATGCGCATCATACGTGCAGTCGCCTTGCCCTCGTCTGCCCCCCCGAGATGCGGCTGCCGCTCGCCGTGCCGTACCTACAGCACACAGCACGTACGTACGGTAGCACATGTCCGGGATCACCTCTGTACTGTATGTATGTGCGTCTACGTACGTGAGTGCGTCGTGCTCTTCCGCGTACATACATGGCAGTACCATACGGTATCAAGATGGTTGTGTGAACGCGGCGTCATCGTGCCATGTCTCATGTATGGGGTACATGCTGTGCCGTCAACGTGATCTATCCCAATTCCTTTCCCCTCTCCATACTGAATGTCTCTTTGCCCCCTCTCTCGCGCTCTTTCGGCCGTCATCGTCCACCGCCATCCCGTTTCCCCTCCCTTCGCTGGCCATCGGCCGGTTCGCCCGGGAGCCGCGTCGGGCTTTGGGGCGGGAGAAGGGGGCCACCGGCCCGATCGATCTGCTCAGCCGGTGATGCGGGGAGAAGAAGAAGAAGAAGAACAAGGGAGGGGACAGCAGATGTCCATCGCCTGGTGATGATTGGTTCCCGCAGGAGATAGGCTACGGCTGGGAACAGTCTGGGGTTCATGTGGTTACAGTGAGCGAGTTGTCGACTTTCAGATCCCGTTACTTAGGGACGCGATTGATTCATGCTGATGAACTGAACTCTTGAAACTTGAACCGTGCGACTTGTAACGTCTTTGCGTTATCATGGGAGAAAGAAATGGCACATAGAGAAACGTCATCTTCAAACTAGGATGTTCTCGGTGAGTGATGACACTGCGTCACTTGTCAGCCTTTCCCAAAGTCTCATCATTGACCACACACGCTCTCGCGAGGCTGAGCTGAGCTGAGAGGGAAAAGGGCCGAGTGCAAAGAACGCGAACCCGGCATACGTCACAGACCGAGAGCACAACACACACACTCACTCACTCTCACACATACAGTATCGTCAAGTCCACCCGTCTCCCAGCTCTGGCCCCCGGGTCTCTTTTCTTTCTTGGCCAATGACTTCCAGCAAACTCACGTCAGGGAAAGCCTGGTCGAGCCCGTCAACCAACGAAAAGATTTGACGAAAGATTCAGCAGCACCAGAAGTTGGTCCCTCCCCCCCCGTCTAGACCTTTCAATCCATGCCCCCCTTGGGGTGTACTGTAATTACACGTAATGATCAAGTTACTTGATCTCCAGTTCGTACGTAGACTTACTCCGTACCATGCGCACCATTCTTCGGATCGTGAAGGGATCTCTGGTCCCTCCCCTCTTTCACATGGCGTGGACATGGGCTTATTCTTCTTGGGCACAAGATGCAAAAAAGTCCTCACCCAGAGAACGCGGCACAGAGACCGCCCTCCAACCTCCATCCGTCCCCCTCCCCCATCTCGCAATCCATGTCAAGTCTTACCCCAATTCCAGATCCCTGGGGTCCTTTTGCAGGCGGGCCCCCAAATCCTTCGCCCCCCTCCCCCTCTCCCGCTTCGATGCTGTTCACCTCCGAGGCACGAATGTCGTAAGTTTTCTGTTGCTTGCCGTCCCAGTAAGTTACAATACCCTCCTCTCCCGTTGCGACCTTCTTGCCTTGGAGGCGGATGGGGGAGGGAGTGCGAGCTTCTGATCCCGGACGGCTTACAACTTTACTCTTAACGCTGGGTTATGGGAACTTTGTGCACTGTGTGACTGTATTGCCTCGATGAGTCCAAACTCTTTTATGACTACTGAGTCGTGATATACCATCCCTTTCTGCGGTTCAGCGAAAAGATAGCAACGTCCCTAGGCGTGTCCGTGTTTATGGCCCTTTTGATATCACGCCGGAACCAACATCATGGGAAGTGCATGCATGTGTTCATATTGATTCCTGTCCATGTCACCTCAAGCCAGGCTCGCAAGTTAGCTCACCACGTCAGTCTGCTCTCAACACCAAGTTATCCAGGCTTGTTCTGTCTTGGCTAGACAGACGACCTCGACAAGGGGGGGGGGGGGGTTTCCAAAAAAAGGGAGGGGGGGGGGGGGGGGGGGGGGGATTCCAAGCTCCCAAAAACACTGGATAGCCGCAACATCAGCGACAACCAATAAAGAGAAACACAAGTTCGTTTGGCGACTTAACACCATGTCCCGTAATCTGCCGTTTAATTATACGCTGCTCTTCTCTTGTAAAACTCGAAAGGCTGAGCTATTGCACGCCTCGGCGCCCAGGAAATACAAAGCACATCTCACACTCATCCGTGAGCAAGGAGACATAGAGCCAGAGAGAGGGAGGGAGAGTGGAGAAAGAAAGCAGTGTGTGTGGTCCATGTCTGCCAGTCCAGTCCTCGGCCAGGCTGGAATCGCTCGACGGGAAGGCTAATGCGTCCTGTATGTATGAAGCATGTCCCTATCCGTTGTCCGCATCATCCGCACCACCATCAAGTTCCCATTACCAACCATACAGCACGCTGCGCTGTCTCCCACTCCCCCCATCTCCTTTCTCTCTACTTTGATCCGCGCGCGTCGCCACCAACATCGACAACGCATCTCACACACACGGGATGCACACGTATCGATCTTTACACCATGCTCTGCTTCTTCTTCATGTTCTGTTCCTCCTCTTCCCCACTTTCTCTGCTTTCTTGACCTTGTAGTCATTCTACATAGCATTGTCCAATCCACCGAAAAGCTTAGCTCGAGGATAGCAAGACCCAGACAGAAAGAACATTTTCTTTACCGAATACGATGCTGCTCAATGACTCTCACTCCAAACGTAAAAAAAAAAAAAGTTGTTATTCTTTGTCCCGTCAATCTGCCCAATTTGAATTTCATCACGCTTTAGCTCTCACTTCCTCCGGATCCTCGGGGAGGGCGCTCCAAGGTGCCAATATGCACATCCCTAGCCTAATCGCACGTAGGCCTACTCCGTAGGGAAGTATTCTTTGCAAAGTTACCAAATACTGGTTCGTACCTTTGCTACGTATGCAGGTATTAATGCTCATCCTCAACAGGTTCATATGTGTGTGTGCCATGTGTTGTGATGTCTCTACGTGTCACACTGGCTTCATGCGTCGCGTTGAAAAAAGTTGTGCGTCTCTCCAGGGGGAACAGCGATGCAATATGAAAGAAGCAAAAGCAATCGGCGTAGACGAACGACGCCGTTGCGATCAACGCGTGCGCAAGAGATCGAGTACGTAGCTGAAACACACGCCAGCTTTCAAGACGAAACCTGGCGCGAGATTGAGATGCGTGTTCTCCCCATACGCGCTGTAGCGTCAAGTTCAATGGTGACTGAGAGAACCTTTCAGCCGTTGAGATACTGTACGAAACCTCGTAGGACTGCTAAGAATTAAAGAAAAGGAGCTGGAGCGTCAGCCGGCTCTCTCCGTCCATCGTGGCACGCCTCTTTCAACACCCTACATCTTACCTATTCAGCCATGAACCATTTCCCTCAAAAGCTCTCTATACTGCACGACTTGCAATACTTGAAAGTCGTAGCTCATATTAAAGCATATTGGTACGTACGAGGCCATCCTCGAAGCCTTTTCTTGGCCCTTCAATCTGCACGCACAAAGTAAGGTACACCATGCAGAACTGCCCACCTACCTGACCTGACGATACATAAGAAAAGAGGACAGTGTGAAGTGGTGTGTTGGGGAGTGAACATCTTTTTTGTGAGAATGGCGAAAGCACAGCGTGTAGAAATCACGAGCTTTTACTTGCCCCCC
>APKU01000104.1:0-25635 GCA_000472125.2 Hirsutella thompsonii MTCC6686
CCCCCCCCCCCCCCCCATCTCCTCTCCTCTTCTTTCGAACCTGCTTCCTGCACACCCCTGAGGAGGAAATGCCAACCTTGAACACCCCCCTCCCCCTTCTCTTCTTCCAGTCGGTGATCCGCACACTTTTTGCACACGCACACACACGCCATGCACACACGGTCAATCGGGGGAAGGGTGAGGAACCAGATCTGGCCGTTTCGGCTCGCCAGCAGCACCCTGATTCGTCGGGGGCTGGGAGGGAGGGGGACAAGCATCCATCGTTCCGTGGAGGAGGCAAAGCAAGTGAGGAGATGCGAGGGTGGGAAGAGAAGAGAGAGAGTGTGTGTATCTAAATACATGCTGTACAGTAACTTACGTACGGATGTATCGTAGGTTTGCAGCCTTTGCCCCCCCCTCCTTCTTCAGGTACTTATAAAGGTGGCAAGGATGATGCAAGGGATGGTCGTGGATTCTTTTCGCAGCTTTGCACAGGGAAACAAGCGGTGAAGCCAGTCGAATAATATCTACAGTACTGTATTTGTACAGTACGAATACTTTGTACCGGTATTCTCAAATGTACCAAGCTCCTCAAACACCCCGAATCCTCCTGACCAGTGCGTCCTTCACTGTACCTTCTGTACCACGTACGAATCCATCGATACTACGAATAGGTACTTCTGGTAGCTGCTGTTGGCGAGGCCCTTTGATGCTGTCAAAGTTGTAAATCGCGGTTCAGGTCCATCTCTCCCGATACTAAGTTACTGAAAGGGACCGGACAAAAAACAAGACTCATGCTCCGTATTACTCCATTCGTAAGACCCCTCGCATCTCGATTGCAGAGTGCCAGTCAGAGACGCAACTTGTTCCCCTGCCAGACCAACCGCTCAATAGGAGGCCGCGGAACTACCGTACAATTACCAAGTTAACTTACAGTACGGCACTTACATCTTGTCCACCAACTGGAAGTGAAACCACTGCGTCCGTCTTTCCGTCGCCAATGGCAAGGCAGATAACCTCAAGCCACCCGTCCCGTCAAATTTGCTGTCCCCTTCTGTGCCTTCTCTCTCTCTCTCTTCCGTTTAACACGACCGTGGGTGAACCTCCCGTCCCACCTCATGGGTATGGGTCCCGGAATCCCGCAGGACATTCAAGTCTCCAGATTCGCTGCGACCCCGGATTCCGCACAAATGCTTCCCCCCTGGCCCCTGGTGCCTTCGTCCATGCCATGCCTTGCTTGCCCGCTGAACCTTTTTACTGCAAGTTACTTCGTACAGTACGTTCGCAAAACCCCGGAAATCACGGTACAACCTGGCTTGTGATTCCCCTCCTCGGAAAATGGCCAAGGCAAATGGACTTCAGAATCGCTCTTTTGGCCGTCTTGGGGAGAAGCCAATAGCCGTCGTTGAATCGTTGAATCGACCGGCGTGAACAGGGCCCCTTGATTCGAATTTCGCACACATCTCAGCAATGGCACCACACCGCGCCACGACAGCAACCACCGAAGACGTCCAGACGGCCAAAGTCGCAAACGCGGATGACCAGATCAACGGGGCGTGGCCCGGCATCCACCAGCGGGCCAACCAATCGTCCTGAACCCAGCCACTTCTTCCGTGGACGGGAGACCCGAGTCGGTCAGTCGAGGCTCCGAAAGGCGCTTCCAGGCCGTCCGCGAAACGGCTGATTATTCCACGATTGCCACGTGCTCTTGGGCCCAGGCCATGACCCCATCGTGATTCCTTGATTTGTATGAACCAGATTATCACTCCTCCTTGACAGTATCATTCCGGATTCTGTGACTGATCCGAGGCGGAAGCGCTCTACTATCCGCATGTGAACCCGCGGCCTACCGGTGAGAGATGGACGACGGAGAGCAGAGGGCTACTTTCGCTCCTCCGAGCCCCACGGGAGCCATCTTGATCATGACTCCATTGGTCGTCCAAGGCCACCCTCTCCTGTACTGTACCTCGATAGGCAAGCGAGAGACAGGGCCCAGATTCGAGCCCAAAGCCCAATGGCCGTGGTATCGTATCCCTCTCCGGAGTACTGTACTTTGTCGCACAGTTGAGACGCGCACATGGTGGTGGCGTGGCAGGGCCTTGCGAGTGGAAAGAATGAGTGTGCTGCAGAGACGTGGGCACCCATTATTGGGTTAATCCGTCGCTGGCGAGCCAGGGCGCCTCGTACTTGACGTAGCACCACCTACGGCCAGGGCCATCTTCTCTTCATTTACACTGTGAGAGCCGGTATTGTTGTCCTCTTGCCGCCTCCCGGACCGAACCACTCACCGCATCAGCTTGGGCCGCTGATAAGCTGTCCTTTAGTGGTGGCGCTGCTGCCTCGGGCACCAGACGAGGCCGCCATCGTCTACCGCTCCTCGACCATGCGGGGCCCACCCTCGAGAATGACGAGGAGGATGCGCGAGCACCATCTTGGCATCGACCAAAACGCTCATGGGGCATCTATAGTAGCACAGTGATGTACCGTACAGTATTGTACCATGCTCTCGACGACCGTGAGGCAAGGACGCGGGAGACCGCGCGAGATTGTGGAGCCCGGTGAAGATGGATATCGTGACAGATCAAGGCCATTTTCCCGTCCTAACCTCCGGATGACATGTTTTGCGGGGTCGTGAGCCCATTCTCTGTCCCGAGATCGGGGTACTTTTGGCGAATCTGGACGGCTTTCCAGGCGAATGCACCATCGGGACAGTAATCGGACCCTAGGTACGAACGGATACCAGTAAACACGTTCGCTGGATCCCTACATTCGCCTCTATCAGGGCCTCTGGTCGTCCGAGGTGCGCCAGCACCGGGCGGAAGCCGAACCTCGCATCCGGAGTGGATGGAGGACGGGAAGGCTAATGTAAGGACCTGCCAACCTAGCACCTCCTCCAGTCACCTCCAGACCGGCGGCGACGATGTTCGCATAGGTGGGACCATCGGGATGCCATGTTGCGGCGACCGAGGGAGGGTTATCGCGCAGCCTCGCCCCGGACGGTCCTGTGCCAGGCCTCAGTCGGTCCCGGAGAGGCAAAAGGCGGATGACGAGCTGGTCGCGATACCAAGTGCCGGATACAGGCTCGCCGGCCATTTTCCAGTCTCTGGGACGGTCCGTTGCAGAAACCCCCTGCCCGGCGGTCAAGAACGCTGTGCGTACAGACAGTGCAAGCAAGGGATGATTGGCCATGTTTTAGACTTACATAGCCGCTGTACGTCTCTATGCAAGTGCTCTAGTCAGCCTGCCAGCAAAGGCTTTGAAGGGGGGGACCCTTTCCTCGTGCTAGCTGCATGGCTTGCGAGAGGCTCAGGCGGCCGCAGAGAAGTTTATGCGGAAAGGTCTTTTGTCGTCTTTGTGCAATTGTCAGGGGCCGCCCTGAAGGCCGGTTTCCGTGATACCACGACCGACGCATCTCGGGACCTGTTCGCTCAGCCCTGTTGTGTGGCCTTTGATTCGAACAGTGAACCTCGGAGCGTCGACCTTGACGTTGTCAAGGTTGAGAGGGACACGACGACTGGCCAAGACTTCACAACGGCTTTCGTTGTCCACTGTTCAACTCATTCGCAGGAACGGCACTCGCCTTTACTGTTCCCTTACCACTATGCTAAGCGCGTGGACTGCAGCCGCACTCGGTCGCCACCGCGCCAGCGGCGGTCGACGACTTCTTGATGACGAGCGCATGCCCCTCGTCCCTTTGCAGTTGCCTTGGGCGTTGCAGCCGTGAATCCCTGTCTTGATCACACCAAGATTCTTACAAGTGTGTGCAGACGAGTAATTCTTCGATCATCGGA
The DNA here is from genome assembly GCA_000472125.2 of Hirsutella thompsonii MTCC6686. Classification (NCBI taxonomy): domain Eukaryota; kingdom Fungi; phylum Ascomycota; class Sordariomycetes; order Hypocreales; family Ophiocordycipitaceae; genus Hirsutella; species Hirsutella thompsonii. The sequence goes on from APKU01000104.1 coordinate 3,771, forward strand.
GGTAGTTGCCATAACCATCATCTGACGGCCCCAGCTGCATCTACGCCGACCCGATACCAGAACCTTTCCGGCTTTCCCGTGCGATGACGGGTTGTGCCCTGGAGCGGCACACGTGTGGCGCGCATTACGAGCCGTGCCAGATCAATATGTCCCCCGCGAATTGGATGACCGACGACTTTTGCCGAGTGGTCGATCGGGACAGGAGCCATGCGAGATGAATGAATGTGCGCGCACGGCGCTGTACTCTCATATGGCCGACGAGGACGACGGCGACGGCGACGGCGAAGACTCTCACACACGGTACTTGCACTGATTATGCGCATCAGTAAGAAGAGAGTTCACGCGGATGTGCCGTCCAATAACGCAGTTCGGCACATGTGTAAGCATCAACTTGGAGAACGTTGCACGAAGGGCGGCGCGGGCGGCTGCATGCTGCCTTGCGGCGGCCGGGAGGTTGTGCAAGGCAGCCCAAGTGCCGTCAGGCCTTGATCCAGCACCGCGTGCTGGGCAAGAGAAAAGGAGGCTCGGCGTCCAACTGCAGAGGCGAGTCTGGCGGCAGGCCGTGGGCACGTGAGGGTCAAGAAGTGAATGTCTCTCCTATTATAGCAGCCGAGGCGCCCCGTTGTGTGGCCCTCGTACGTACGTGCAGACGTCGGGCGCATGCTCTCCTCCCACCCAGAAGAAGTGAGACAGGAGCTCGCGCCGATCAGGTCCAAAAATATGCCCGATGGCTGGACCGGGCTCTGTGTGTGTGTGTGCGTGTGTCTGTCAAGCAGCAGGGGTGCATGTGGCTGGCCATGTGTTGCTCGTTGAAACGTGCTGGCTCGAGACACCGCAGCCCACTGGCAGGCAGCCAGTTGGCAGAAGCCTCGATGGGATCCGAGACACGACGGGCCACGCAGTTGGCCCACGACGAGTTGACGGACCAGGCCGGCTCCTCAGACGAGCCGCAGATCCCTCCGCCAGCGATATGGTCTCTCGAATAAGCGTCCATATGAGAGGGCGGGAGAGGCTGGCTCGAGGACTAGCAGCAGCAACGGCGCCCGTGTAAGCGCGATGTCCATTTGGCTGGCTGGCAGCTGGGCGCTAGGGCTTCTCCTGCTGGTCTGTTGATGATGCTCTTTGCGGTCTCTGATTCGCACCCGCAAATCTCGGTCGCCCTTCTTTCGGAGGTTTGTGAGGCGCAGGAGCGACGGCTGGGAGACCCGACGGTCTGGGCCAAAGACAACAGCACATTCTAGCGGGCGCGCGGCAAGATGCCGATGCTAGTACATATTCTGGCGGCGCCGTCGCAAGACATTGTTTCTCTGGTCAGAGCGGCAGTTGTCGACCTTCTCTTTGGCCCCAGCCTCCAAGTAGTCAGCACGAGTCGATGTCACTGCCGTCCAATGTGCCAGTTGTTCTCGGGGACACTCCGCCAACGCTCGAGCGCTGGACGGCGAGATAGTGACTTTGAAGCGACCGTGACAGGCTCGGTGACAGGGCACTCGAACGCCCCCTCGGATGCATTGAAGTGACGGCACTGGGCAGAGGGGGGCGTGTAGATTGCCGCTATCGTACAGTGCTGTCGGTATTGCTACTGGATCATGCCCGCTCGTGTCCACCGCAGCGCCTTGTGCGGAGTGCAGTGGCTTGCTGCACAGGGCGTGCGTGGGTGTGCTGCAGACGTCCGGCAGTCGATCTGCCTTTGCAGCTAAGGTCAGTCACCGTTCATGAGTTTCTTGCGAGAGCTCAATGCTTGCAAGCCCATCTCCTCGACCGGGCAATGTGTCAGACGCAGATGTTCAGGCACGAGGACGTAGCATTGGTGGGCGGGCTCGAGGCCATGGACTGTGCGCCGAAAGGCCATTCATCTCCCTTGGAGCGCGTGATTGAAAAGAAACAAAAACAATCAACCACGAGTGCTCGGCCTAGCTGGACGCGAGAGCCGTCGATGGCCTGAGGTTGAGGCGGTCAGGGAGACCGTAAGACGAAGCGAATCGAGGGAGGGGAGGGGATTGTTGGAGAAGGGGCGGCAGAGGTACAGTACATGCAGGTACTGCACGCAGGTATCTGTTGCACCAGCCAAAGCCGACACCTTTGCAAGTTTTGCAACACACCATTTCCTCTCGGTAGCGAGCGTCAGCGCAACGACCACGTTTCTCAACTTGGTCGGATGATCAGATGCCCCATCTATCGGGCCATTCGACTTGCGGAAGACACCGAACGACACCTCATCAAGTCGTTATGTTTGAAATCGGCGATGACCAGGTCCTGTATTGATGACTCGGCCGCCATTCTGCGTCAGTCCGAAAACAACGCGACGCATCTTGTCAAGGTCGGAAGCGCCGCGCTCCCTTGGCGCTTCAGTTTATGCTAGATCTGCCGGGACCCATGTCTGGCTCGCGTCCACGACCTTCTCCAACGCAGGCCAGTGCCGTACTACCGGGACCGGCTCCCAGCGACAGACGCAGCAAGGCGAGCGCGACCTGTCGAGCAGGAATCGTACGGTAGGTTTGCGCGTACGTACGTACATACATACATGAGGAGCACGAATGTATGGTTCAGGTAAGGCACAAAGTAGGCACTCGCAGAACGCACGTCGAGACGCATGAGCATGGCCGGCTTGGCTGCGCCAACGTACATGGCTTCGGGGCGCTGCACAGGACGACACACACTCTCTCTCACATACACACACCAGGCCGGCACTTGGAGCCAAGGATGACGATGTCGGAGAAGTCATGTAGAAGGGGCAAAGGGGATGCAGCACCGCGGCAGATGCGTTTGGCCCTGCAGCTGGGTCCCTGCACCACGGATAGCCTAGAGAACCACGACAATTCGGCATCTCACAAACAGGCAGAAACAGATGAGATGGGAGATCAAAGTCGACGGGACAAGAAAAACGAAAAGAAAAATGACGGCCGAGGGAGGGAAGGCTGACGACAACGCCGCCCACCATCCTCGCGCTCCTCTGCGTCTCCGAGACACAGATATTCGCTACGCCCGTCGTGCGTTGGCTAGTGTGGGGGGGAGGGAGAGGAAACCGGAGGATGCTTGAGACGAATGACGGCCGGGCGGTTGGTGAGCTTCGACTCTTCCCAACAGGACGGAGCCGTGGGAACCGGCGGTGTAAGTCGGGTCTCTCCAACTGCCACTTGAGAGAAGAGGCGCTTGTCTCAGCCCGTGCCGCCGGGCCACGCCAGCCTCTTTCTGTCCTTGAACGACGCCCTTTTGCCCTGCAAGCCGAGATGGCAACGGCGACGGCGACGGCGTGGCCTGAACCCCAGGGAGAGGCTTTGGCGGCTACTCAGCCAGGCAGCCGTGGTTTGCGCCAAAGGGATATCAACAAAGTGATGACGATGCCCGGCAAGCCCGGTGGCCGGCATCAGACTGTAGGGTGGCCATGATGGCGTCAAGTGAGCCTCTACTGCGACCATCGGGGCAAAATGTGGAGACTGAATCGGCTCGCCGATTCTACTGACGAGCAGACAAGTGCCTGCGTTGCCCTGATGAGATGATATCTGGATGTCGCGCTTGGCTTGTATCAAGAAGCTTGCGGAGCGAGACGCACGCTGAAAAAGCTCGTCGCTGGAGCCTGCCGGCATCGAGTCGCTGCACTTACACGAGGTTATACTGTTACTTGTGTGGCTGTACCCCAGATTCTGGTGCAGGACGAGCTGTAAGTTGTGTCGTACGGGAACTCTCTGGTCCTGTTTTTTCTACCAATACTTCATCCGGTCGTCATACAGTATGGCACAGGGACTTGAGGTGACGCAGAAGGAAATTTCACTGAGAGATGTCTATATCGAGCATGCCTGTAAATCGACTACTTATACAGTAAAGCACAGGCGGCAGAAGTGGCGGTACTGGATGTTGCTATCTGCAAACCATCCGCGAAACGCATAGCTGCACAGCACCGCAGAAAGGGAGCAGTTCATGTACGATACTGTACAGTATAGTATTCATGCACGTTGGCTGACCGGAGGACTCACGAAAGAGTCTTGAGGTTTCCTGGTGTACGCGGGCCCATCCCCGTGCATCGCAGTCCTGCGCCGGAGATCTTTTCTTGGGTGCGCCATGCAAATGCTGTACATACGTACCCGTACTTTGCACGAAGTCCCGCACCGCACTGCAGGAATCAAAGAGGGGGGGGGGGGGGGGAGACAAGAGATCGATGGGGAGGGGAGGAGTTCATGTATGTAAGTCGGCGCGTTTATTGCTGCGTGCAGGGCTTTGAAAGATCTGGGCCGGGTTTTTCTTGGTGTGTCTGGCCCTTGACACTGCGCCCATGACATCAGTCTGCGACCGCACGACATTAAAGACTCAAGAATTCGCAAGAAGTGCAATATTTGGAGAAGCTGCCATGAAAGGATTCTCTTGGAGGCGTGTCTTCTATCAGGTAGAGGCACAAACAATCGGTGACACTCTTGCCACGATACAGTGCAATACAGGTCAGCACAGTAAAGAGTACAGCGGCGTATCAGTACAGTACGTAGGCCTACCTGAGGATCAAACATTGGCACTTTTTTCCCTTTCGCGTCATTCGCAAAGTCATCTGATCCTGGCCTTTCCCCAATCCCCATCGAAAGCGAAAGAGAACCCCAGGCCTGGTCTCTGCTCCTACGTACGAACACACACGCCCCCCTGCGCCTACGCTTGCCTTCGTGGGAAAACCTTGCCAAACAAACCAAGAATGATCCGGAGCGAATGTCGCGACAGGCTGGAGCAATCGTCATTCGCCAACATGGCAGAACTTGGGTCAATCTACCTTGGGTCCCCGCCCTCAGGAAGTCACTACAAAGGTACCCCACGTAGTGGGAATGTGCAGGCGCCGGGATTTGCGCCCGGGGGAGCTTTGCTAACCCAGCTTTTTGCCAGGTTTGATTCGATCCAGCTCATGAGACAAACAAAGAAGGCGAGTGACTGACTGTCTGGCAACGGTCCCCGTCCCCGTCCCCGTCTCCGTCTCCGCCTGCTGTACTGTAAGTGGTGGTCCCCACGCGCGATTGATGCCAGTGGAAGCGCGGCGGAGATGCATTATTTCAGTTACCTACGGGGAGGGAGTACCTTACCCTAGGTACAGTGTTGGAAACTGCGTGCGTGTTGTGACGGTACAGTGTAAGGTATTCGTACAGTCATTCGCTCTAGGAGATGCAGGCGGTATCGATTGATCGTGCAGCATGAAGGGGGGGGGGGGGGGGGCGATGGTAACTTCTCCCCGTCAGCCGGGCCATTGGTTCCATCAAAATGGCTGCTTCTTGTCTCGGCAGGTACATGCGCCGGGAATCGCAAACTCAAAATCCAGCGATTAAAGCTGGCTCTTCTTGAGAGAGGAAAGAGCAACACGGGGGCATGGGCATGGAAGAAACTTTTTGAAGAGGGGCAATTTCTAGGTTTCTTAGCTTCCGCTCGCCCGACGGGACTCACTTTTGCTTCCCTCCCGGGGCCTTGGATCACGTACTTTACCTTGTCAAAACATACAGCGACCAAAGGAGTGAGGTAGGAAGGGTAACGATGGAAGCATTCAAACGGCAATTGAATCATGTCCAGACCTTGTTGCACGTGTCAATGAAAAGGAAGAACCGGAGGCAGCGATTCAATTTCCTCCCCGGATCCGACGGCGCCGTCGTGACAGGAAAATGGCATGATGACCCCGGGCCCCGGCCTCGCACGTTGGCAAGTATGATTTTGCTGCAAGGAGTTGTTGGTACGGTGGTGCTCCGGAGGGCATCGAAAACCTTGGTTCTCGGGATGACATTTGTGTGTCAGGTCGACGAACCGCATCCGAGGTTCGACATTGTGTCTTTTTTTGCGCTACGAGACTTGTCTACAAAACACAGTGCCCTTCTTCACTATGTACAGTACAGTACATTCAGAGGTGGTAGTGTCCCCATATCGACCCCGGTTCTTAGCTGGAGCTCGATATTCCGAGTTGTCGGTAGAGACTTGCCTAGCTTGGTAGGTGGCAGAGTCACGTCTGGGCCTGAGACTAACGAATGTCAACTTGGCACCGCTCCCCTACCTAAGAAAACACTCTGGCGAGCATTGCAAAAGTCTTCGATACATTACTTTCGATGTAGGTACAGTATAGCGCTTGTGACTTTGCAGTCATTGTCTCCTCAAACTCGCTGTACTGTAATTTACTACCTCTCTGTACCTTATAACTTACCACGTACTGGCTTGCGTTCATGCACGTCAGGTAAATTTAGGCGCGCCTTAAGACAAGGCTGCACACAGAGGGAACCAAGAGAGCAAAGGACAGGACCTGAGCAGACCAACAACCCACAGACACACACGTTGGTAGAACCTGGATACTGCAGCGTACCGGACGACCGGCCTCCTCCGACCTCCGCTCCCCATGTTTTGGACCGAGCCGTGGTGTCATTGCTTGAGCCTGAATAGGTAGGTACCATAATCCAAGAAGCGGCCGGCTGGCCGACAACAAAAAAATCGCACCATTTTTGTTTCCCAATTCATTTTGTTGTTCTCGTTAGGTACTTGATCTTGTGTGTACGAAGTACAGTACCTCTTACATCAGAGTCGGATCAATCTCGCTTGTCTTCGGACCACCGTCTCTCTTTTTCGATCATTCCCGGGGTTTCTTATGTCATTCCGGGCTTACCATTCCGTCACGTTGATGTCAATCCCTCTTGTCCTCCTCTCCTTGGCCGATTCGTTCCTTTCAGGGCCATGATTTGCCCACCCACTCGCGGGGTGTGTGTTTGTGTGTGTGCTCGGAAGAGTCCCGAACACAAGAGCTCCGAAATCCTTCTTGACGGTCGGGGGCTTTTTTTCCGTAACTAGGCTGATGATACTCGTGTCGATTTTCACTGAGCGCCAGACGCTCAAATGTTCCATGTCAAAGCTTCGATTCCGTACTGCAAGACCTGACTTAGAGTGGACGCATCCTGTAAAACAATCATTCTTCGTAGTTCCCTGCATGCATCGTGCCTGGCTCTTGGCATATCGCACACAGCAAACCCGCGCTCTCTACAGTACTGTACAGTCAAGGTCACGCCAAAAAAATCAAGGTACAGGTTAGTGGCCCGCTCCTAAGAGGGCTAGACTGTCTTTTTTCTTTGGGTGCACTGGGGGACGTTACATTTCGTCGACACAAGCGCCCTCCCTCCCCACCCGCCGGCGGCTCCGCTTCGCAGCCAGGGGACGGGCGTTCCCGCATTCCTCGGAGTAGGGGGGAGGGCGGCAGCAGTACAGTAGGCGCCCCGAACACTCGAGCCGCGACATCCCGAGCCTTTATTCAGCCTGTAGGCTGGATCCTGTACGAAAACATCATACGTTATAGCCCGAGGAGAAGCAGTTGAGCATCGCAGAAGAAGTTTGCTTAATTTCCGAGACTGATACTGTACTTATGATATCGTCTAGTATAGCAAAGGGATAAGAGAGTGAGGCTAATGACTGGGCTTCTCTCGTCAATCCCAATACAATACCACCGTCCGCCAAGGGAAACAACACCGGGGCCCGCGAAACTTGCCATGCGCCCAAAGTGACTGCTCACTGATAACAGGCGCTGCTATTGCACATGCTGTCCACTCGTGCAGTTCGTTCCCCCAGTACGATATCGTCCTGTTAAGTTCGTACCTACCTTAGGTACATGATGTACGATCGAGTTCTCCGTGTCATGCCCGGCACCACGATTGACTTGCAGCGCCCGCCTGCATCATCGCGTCAAGGTACCTTGTCATGGGCATACGTTTGACCACAAGCGCGGTGAATAGTGTACCGTGCAGTACTGTACCGTAGCCCGCCTGGCCCCGTCCAGATTGATTGCATGCACAGCAGATGTCCGTGGGGAGAGGTTCATGTTGCTCCATGCCGGTGAGGGGGGCCGTCGCCGCCGGGATGAGGGCCCCCGCCCTTTTGATGGGGCCTGGCAAAGTGGCGGAGGGGCATGAGATGGCAGGGGGATGCTCCGCCGTGACCCGATTCGGCATGCGGCCGGCCGCCCGTCGGCCTACTGTACGTACGGTACCTTGTACTGTACAGTCGCCCGCGTCCTCATGGGCGAAAATGACATGCGTTGTCGTTCCGAATTCCCCTCTTCTTGGCCCCTTGATTGTGGCTCCTTCTCCGCGTCGCCCACGAGGCAACACTGAACGTGGGGCCCGCCACGGTCGGAGACGCAACACGGGTTCGGGATACATCAGACGGTGAGCTTCCTCCGCGCTGTGGGGGGACAAAAGACAGGATCCTGCAGAGTACAGTACAGTATCTACAAAATGTAGGGTAATGGCAGATGGGACCGGCAAGTGAGTGCACGTAAAAGACATCAAGGATCAGGCGGCGAGGCCATCCCTGAACGACGGAAAGATGCAGTGAACTGTGGCAGGCGTACTGTACAGTACAGCCATGCTACATGTCACGTACATCAGATTGAAGGATTCGGTCCCCCCCTCGCCCCCACGCTGCCGGGTTGGAGGAGCTTGACGATGTTGCTCCGCGCGAGCTTAGCAGGATTGACGATTCCTTGTGTCGACCAATCAGGAGACGTCTAATTCTTGGAGTTGGACCGTTCTGGAGTCCTCTCGATATTGGCAGGAATCTTGATCCTTCCTCATGACGGACGAATGGACGGCCTGCAAGCATGGCGGTTATTCCATCTTTTTTTTTTTTTTTTGTTGAGGTGCCCCCTCCAAGCTGCGCCAATGGGAATCGAGAAGCTCATGAAAAAGACCCAAGGCCCAAGATAACCTTGAATTCAGGTCGCCGCGCATTGGCCGAGGATGGAGGGATGGAAGGGGGGGGGGGGTTTCAATGGTTCTCAAGAAACTCCCATTGCCCGCGTGGCGCAAAGGTTTTGCAACCGTCCTTCAATAGCGGGGGAGAAAGCCGCAACTCTGTCCGCCAATGGTCCTCAAAGGGCGGCCTTGGTTCCGCAGATGCGACCGGACGGGAAATGGGCTGAGAATTGTGGGATGGGCAGGCGCGTGGCAAGCCGCTGTCGCATCGCGTGTTGCGGCATCATGGGTTGTCATCGTCAAGTCGTCCGAGAGTGGACGTTGTCCTTTTGATGAATTGCTGCAGCATGTGCTTGTCAAATGTAAGGTACGGGGGCAAGTAGGGCAAGGCTCACCCGTCCGTCCGTCTGTGGGCAACGTCCTGCAGCCCCCGATCCGGTGCGGGCGGGCGGGCGTGCGGGCACTTGCAACAGCAACTGCAACTGCAAGGCACCTCTTTTTTTGTTTTCCCCTTTCCCCTTTCATCTTCTTCGTCTGGTCATGGGCGGAAGCTCGTTACCGTGTTTGGTCGCTCGTGCGTATCCGGCCCCCAAACCTGCCTCCGCACCAGACTGTTCCAGCCGTGTCCCCCATCGCCTGCGAACCTGGAAGCTTTCCGCGAGACGACGCCTGATTTCCGCACAGCAGAGGAGGCAACTTACTGCAATTGACGCCTGGTACTTGGTGCAGCAACTTTTACATCTGCACAACGGAGGAGAAGGATGGGGGCGCAGACGGGAACGTGCATCGATGGGCGCTGACAGGGCAAGCCAAGGCAAGGCAAGGCAAGGCAAGGCAAGGGAAGCGGAGGGGTAGGGCAGGGCAGGGCAACTGCAAGTATCGCGTGCGCACGCAACGCCCAGGCTGGAGCCTTGTAATGAGGCCGGCTGCGCCCACAAACCCGCTCTCACTGGACAAAGTACGTACAAGTACCGCACAGTTTCGCCAGACAAATTCAAGCGCATCCACCGACCACCTCCAAGCAGGAAAAAATAGGGCCCCAGATGGGGGAGGGGGGGGGGGGGGGGGATGGGGAGTGCATACATGATCGTGCTGTGCAGATACCAAGCTCCATCCTGCCTTGCCTTGCCTTGCCTCGCCGCCGCTGACCTACAGCCCCAAGGCCAGCATGTTACTGTGCGTACAGTATTCGTACAGCGGTCTTCCCTGCCCGGCGGGCTGGGGAGGGTTCATGCTCCCTCAACGGGCGCCATCGGCAGTCTCGAATGCAAAGGTAAAGTCTATCCTGCAGATAAGCCACGAGAGAGCCCGGAGATTTGGGTTACCGTTGGGGCTGAGCTGCAGGTTGAGAAAGACGAACGACGTTGGTATTCGAGACGACAATGGCCTTGTTCTTTTCGACCTCACTCAGGACCCTTCTTTTCGATGGTGCGCCCGCTGCTTGATGCCGAGCAGACACCACAGGCAAGGGAGGGCGACGTGAAGGTCTTGGTGAGGAGATTCGACTGGACAGGTTGAGACTGACGCACACCCTCCCACCATCTTAGCTCGGGGAAAGAAGAAGACTGGAAAAAGAGGAAGCACAATTGTACCATTACTGATGGCACTTGCTTTGCGCCGTACCTAAGGTATCTAGCCCCAAATTTCCTCCTGGGCAGGAGTCAAAAGTCGCGGAGAAAGAATAAAAATAAACAACCCGAGACCGGAAAAAGAACCGGTTTCGCGCTTTCTTGGCAAGACAAGCCCGGAGATGTCATCTCGAGGACACCGTGTCTATCCGAGAGAGACGGTGCGATCATGGGTGACTTCGAATAGTGACCTGAGGCGTCAACGTAACGAGCGGGTTCTGCTCAGTTTTGTGAGGCAAGCGCGATAGACAGTCGAGCCGCCCTTGGAAAACGTGAGAGCGAGTTTCGCCGCTCCTCCCCAAAAGTCCCCGTTCACCCGTCCAACTGACAAACTGACAAACAGGGGTGTTCTTCCGTCTTGGCCTGACTGAGCATGTGACTCGGACGTACCCCTGCATTTCGCGGGTATCTGGCACCTCCAATTTCCAACGCACAGTACGATGGCGGGGAGCACCTCCTGTTCAAATACTGTAAGTTAATTTACATACAGTACACGAAAGTGAGTGACCCGACGGGCAAACAGGATGATACGCGATATGCTGCAACTTATTGTACATAAGTTGGGATATGTCGTTGGCAGTGCGCATAATCTCAGCCGCATAAAGCAGTACGCGTAGCCATGGAGCTGCTCCATCGGATCGAAAAGAGGTCAGTGATGCTAGATACGGACATACTGGCCAGATATCAAAGCTATAAGTTACATATGTATCGAATACTCGTGATGAACGTTGGGCGACATGACTGCAGTTATGAATGCAACTGCGGGCTTCCTGCACCTCTCCACGTTGCCCAGGCGCGCATGCGTGTGGGCAAAGCACCGATCGACCCGGCCTTGCGTGAGGGACCCTCCCACTGCAAAGTAACTCTCAGTACATTTGCCTCTGCGTGCATCTTTGTCCACAGCATGCCGTGTCCTGCTATTCCCGAGTGCTCGGGGAAACAGGACCGGGGGCTCGTGGAGTAATGCCTCGTGGTGGGGGACACCTCATGGTATGAATAGCGTCATTTTGAAAGAGCCAACGGCGCGTAGGAGGTTCGAATCACTCAAGACGTACATGGATGCGCTTGCGAGAAAGGAGGGAAAGGGGATGCTGGAGGGAAACGCTACGGGATCGTGTGCAGACTGTAACTAACTAGTGGTGCATGAGGCGAGCACCGCATGGCATACGGCAACGGCAAGATTCTGACGCAGAGAAGCCGGATCGCGCAAAGCAATACCGAAGTCAGGCACGCACGCACACGCGCACGCCATCTTTCCGGGAGTGAATTTCAACGGAGGTTGAAGTTTCTTGTGACACGCACACGCCAAGCCCATGGGCAAACCCTGGCGGCGTCTGTGTTGCGGAGCAAAGGGAGAGAGAATGGGGACGGATGGATATCAGACAGACCCCGAGGTAGCGAACCCGATGCGCGACAAGAGGCGGGGGATGGGGCTGGCTGATCAGATGCTAGATTTTGCAGAGCGGAAGTAACTCGCGCCTGTACAGTAAGGTGCAGTACAGAGGTGGTCGCACTTCGACAAGGAAGAAAATCGAACCAGGAAGCAAGTCCTCAAGGCATCGGAAAGAGAGAGGCCAAAGATAGGCGGCAAAGCCCCACCCCCAACAGAGAGACATGGCAAGGAAGGGAGAGAGAAAACGCCCAGAAGCACAGGCCGACTCGAGGCCCGAACCCAGCCCGTACAGTACAGTACAGTGCAGTACAGTACAGCAACCTGCCATCCATCCATGTCATCCCATCCCTTCTTCGCCTCTGGTCGTCTTTCGCGTGCTCTTACACGCTCTTGATTTTCCACCGCATTTTCTTTTTTCGCACACACACACACACATACACATCCGCTCACTCAATTCATTCAATCAATTGCACACACCCACTGACACGCATTCACACCTTTACCCCAACCCCCCCTTTGTCAGAACCGGTCTGGACATGGACTGGACTGGCGAATGGACCCTGTCCCAGCCAAAGGAGCTCATCCGCCGAGCCAAGGGAGCCATTGATGAGGCCATCCAGAATCGAAGCCGCCCGCCAGCGCATCACATAACAGCACAGCACCGAGAGCATCCATCTCGCGGCCGCTACCACGGGCTGCACGGCCGCTAACCGCCGTCACTACCACGGGCGGGCTGCCAGTGTCGGCTTGTCATGGCCTCCTCCGCCTCGCCTCGCCTGGTCAATCCGATCCATCAAGCATACCCGGCGCTGCGACGCTGTTCCACCCACGCCACTCGCCCGCGCTGTTGGATACGCCCCCTCTCTTCCTCTGCCTAGAATCATCCATGGCTCGACGACCTCTCTTCACAGTCAGACTGGTTCCATTGGGGTTCTCGTGCTGCGCTGACCCCCTTGGACTCAAAGTCGAACGCCCCCCCCCCCCCCCCCAAGCAGCGGTTCCACTCAACTTCCCCTCTCTTCCTCTTGTGGTTGGCGATGCTGCTGATGCTGCTTCTTCTCCTCCTACTCCCCCACTTCTCTTACCCCGGCCGCATATTACTGTACTGTACTTACTGTACGGCGAGTCACAAAAAGACACTGTACTGTACACCGCAGGCACAGTACAGCGCGGTACCGCACATGAAGAGGGACGCACATGTAGGTGAGCGAGGATCCGGATATGCTCGTTTGGACTCTTGCTCCCCACTTTGCCTGCCAGCAAGCACAAACGACAAGACGAGAGACGAGATGGGCGGCATCTTGGAGAGGAACGAGACGCGACGTCGCGAAAGGGCGACGAGATGAGAAGGGGAAAGATGTGGAGCTGATGGCTGGGCGGCAAAACCAAACCAAACGAACATGGCTCCAACCTTCCCAGCCTCCCACTACGGTGCAGTACTGTACAGTACAGTACCACTCTCACTTCGGGGAGACGGAAGAGAGACAAGCACGGAAGAAAAAGAAGAACCCCCACAGAGTCCCAATCAAGGGGCGAAGTCGGAGAGACACGGTAGAAATCAGGCGGCGAGACAAAGAGACCTCCAACAATGGCCTCGCTGGATCCCGTCATTGATTGACATTGCCCCCGACTAACATGCATTGGGAAAGGTGAGCTGAGGTAGCCGCCGTGTACTGTATTCTTTCCCCGAGCCTGACGTACTGTACAGTACCACTATTGTGAGCCTGCGAACCAGCTCTTCTCGCCCATTTTTTTTTGGCCTGCCTGGGTACGGGCGGCCCATTGTGCTTGGGCGGAGGGGCGGGCCGAGACGGCGTGCGATGGGCTCAACTCTGATCAAGCTCGCACATGGACAGACAAGAGAGAGGGGGCAAGGGCATCAGGGTACATTCTCTGAGAACCTTGTTCTGCCACACGCCCCCCTCGTCTCGGCGACACGAGGCAAAAGGCGCGACTAGCTGGAGCTTCCAAGAGCTTGCACCCTGGTCTGCCATTGCTCTTCGTGTTGTTTTAAGCTCTGAAAGCCGCGAGAAGCTTTCTACTCTTCCTGCCGTCGGGCCACAAGCTCGGGCCAATTGATGTCAAGGCCCGATGGGCAGATTGGCTTTTGGCAGGACGATGATGAACACATTTCATCCAAGTCGGCACGGTCCTGAGCTCATGGCTCCGGATGGATACTTACGCACCGCCCCGTCGCGTCTCTCTCCCCGGTATCACGAGCTTGTGCGAAGCCTTGATAGGCACTGGGTAGATAGCTTCCTTGTACAGGGGAACTCCTCTTGACAAAGTACGAAAACCTGCGTTGTACACGGCGACGCAGACCGCACAGCGGCGCTGGCCTATCTTGCCCGGGGTCCGGGTGGTTCTCCCTTATCCACCCCAGGGTGAGCGAGTGAGTCCGGTTCGGAGACGAGGAGCGATCGGTACGGCACAGCCTGATACCTATTTAACAGTATTGTACCTTTCAGAGAGAGAAGCCGGCAAAAGGTCCATCCAGCACCCAGTCCCGCCCTCCTTCTTCTCCTCATCCTCATCCTCCGCCTCCTGCTCCTCCTCATCGCCCACACCCCCCGGGAGTTGTGCCGGACAAAGATCCCAGTTTCTTGACTAATGTTAGAGGTCGGGGTGCAGGGCAGACAGGGCAGGGCTACGCGAGAAGCAGAGCAAGACAAGTTCAGACAGACGACGACCGCAACGACGACATCAAGAACGACGAACAACGAAACTGATGACGGCGACTAGGGGGGTCTTTCGAAAGAGGGGGCCGACGGCATCACATGTCTGTTGTCTCCTTCGGAAAAGAGGGCCAATGTTGGAGGACACTTCGGAGCGTACCTTGAAGAGGCAATAATATCAGGTTGTAATAGTTACAGTCGATAGACCCAGAAAAATAACAACAAGAAGGGAATCCACTCCGGCTCCGTGTTGTCCATTTCCACCTTTCCCAATCTAATGAAGCCATTCGGGTGAAAGAAAGCGAGAGGGCGAGAACGAGAAGAGGGAAAAAAAGCTCGTCGAGGCGGTACACCCTGCTGTCCCGCACCAAAATGTACACCTGGCCGGAGAGCTCGCTGAGAGGTAGCTCGGTACCGCGGCCGGGGCCCTGCTCGTAGCCTGGCCGGCCGCCTCCACCCCGCGCTTGTACCGGTGACCTAGCCCTGCCGCTACTAAACAAGGCTCCCCGAGATGGGGGAACTTTGCTGTCGGGGTGAGGGGTGCACTTTCCCTCTCTCACTTGCTCTTGTATCCAGCAGGTATCGATACCCGATTCCTACCGTCCGATAATGTATTTTGCAAAGAGGATCGATGGCCGTACTGTGGAGATTGTGTGCGGGAAAAGCTCTGCCCGTACGGTACCTACTGCACTGTATAATACCACCTCTCACTGGACAGTGGGTGGTGGTAGGTCCCGTAGCTAGCAGGGCCCTGGTCCCGTTGAGCTTTGCCGCCCTTTGGCCCTCACCACCAAAAAAAAACAAAAACCTCCCCCCCAGCACGCCTTTCTTCGTCTTCACGACCTTTTTTTGCTCTGCCGACCTCCTACATTTCACCCCCTTCCTTTTCCCCCGATAATTTCTTCCCCCCTCCTCTTTCCTCTGAGCAACTCACCCGCTCTTCGTCTCTCTCGGGTCGCCCGTCCTCTCTGCCCCCCTGGTCCGCCTGCCTATTTTTTCCCCTCCCGCCCGTGTATCTCTCACACTCTCTCGCATCAGAGTTCGGTTTCTCATCTGGTTCCCTCCCGCCTTCCGGTGGCCCAGCCAACCTCCTTCGCCGCCCCCCTCCCTCTCGTGCCCTTGCGAAAGAACCAAAAAAAAAAAGAGACGAGAGCAAGTGTGAGCCCGCCGCCGCCGGATCCAAGCTCTGACCCAAAGGGCCAAAACTCGAAATTCGAGACAAGACGTGACTAGGACAACGGCGAAACCAGCAAGGTACGGACGGCAAGCAAGCAGAGAACAGCATCTCATCCCCGGTTGTCCGTTTCGTCCCCAGCAACGGCTTTTCCTCCTCTCCTTCCTTGCAAAAAAATCCTCCCGTCCCTTGTTTGAGCCTTTTCAAAGGCCTGTTCCCCGGCCCATCCATCAACCACCCCTCCCTCATCTTTCCTCCTCGTCCTCTCATAAACCGTTTATCATTCCGGCTTTGCCTCCCACCCCCTAAAAAACAAGAAGCTGCCTTTTCCTCTCCCATCTCTCTCCCACATCCACGCATAGAAAAAAAACGCCATCCAAGTACCCTCTGCCTATCCTCATCTGTCGCACTTTGCCTTGATAGCTCTCGGACGCAAGCTAATCTCGCCTCATCTTTTGACCTTGGCCTTGCAGTGAAAGTGGATTATCGGAGCTGCTGCTGCCGCCAACGACGAACCGCAATCGCTCGTTGTTGCTTCGCTCGGAGCTCGACTCGCATTCTTCGCCTCGCCTGCTCCATGACAAACGCACCCGCGGCCCCTCCTCCCATCTGAGCAGCACCGTCGACCCTGGCCGTGCTCGAGACCTGCAGCTGCCGCTCCTCCAAAGCACCCCCCGGACCAGACACCACCTGCTCCTTGCACTCGTGCATATCTCGCGTTCGCATCCACCGCACTCCGGGCTCCGCGTCTCCTTCACACATCGTTCCGTGTTGTCTGTTAACACGCTGGAGCTCAACCGCGACGCTCGACCTACTGCCTCGTCCGCTTACTCAAAGCCGCTCGCTGCCCCCTCGCTCTTTTTCAACCACCTCAACGAACTACCGGAAAGCTGGATCTGCCATCCGTCTCGGAAGTGCAGACCCGTGGACCGTCATACCTACCGTACCTGAACGCCTACGCTGTCCAGCGCTCGTCGTTTATGAGTACCGACAGATTGCCGTCCCTTCCTCTCCCTCTGCCGAGCCAGGCATACTCGTCGGGCACATCGTCGCCTCGAGTCAGCTCTATTGCCTCTTCAATCGGTTCGCACACTGGTTCTCAGTCGTCGTTCACCTCGGCCGCCTCCTCCAACGGACCAAAGACACCCTCTCCAACGCTACCCGTGAACGCAATCACTGGTCCGCCTACAACAATTGTTAGCTACGACGCCATGAACCAGGCTGCCGACATGTATTACCCGCAGCACATGTCTGCTGGGCAGCCTCAGCCTCCTCAGACCGTCACCTCTGGAGCCATGACACATTATCAACAACAACCGCCTCTACTGCAGTCTGGCCACCCTCAGTACCCGAACGCTGCCCCTTACAGCCAGTATGGCTACGCGAACGGACTCACGTCGCCGCCGACGGCCCAGACCGTTTCTAATCCCATGGGCGGTCCCCAAAATGTCCTTCCTCTCCCTGGCGTTGGTGGGCAAGGGCCAATGCAGAATCAATACGCCGGCTTCGACACGACGGGCCAGCATCCGCCTCCGGGCATGAAGCCTCGCGTCACAGCCACGCTCTGGGAAGACGAGGGAAGTCTGTGCTTCCAAGTCGAGGCTCGTGGAATCTGCGTGGCCAGACGAGAGGGTATGTCAATCCGATGCTGCCCCGCGTCGGACTCGAAACGCTGACCTGACGATTTAGACAACCACATGATCAACGGCACCAAGCTCTTGAACGTCGCGGGCATGACCCGTGGCCGACGAGACGGTATCCTCAAGAGCGAAAAAGTGCGACATGTCGTCAAAATTGGCCCCATGCACCTTAAGGGCGTCTGGTATGCGGGATCCCTCATGGTGTAAGACATCGGTAGAAGCATGCATACTGAGACAAGACAGGATCCCCTACGATCGCGCTTTGGACTTTGCCAACAAGGAGAAGATTACCGAGATGCTGTATCCTCTGTTTGTCCACAACATTGGAGCTCTGTTGTACCATCCCAACAACCAGAGCCGCACCACGCAGGTCATGGCTGCCGCAGAGCGCCGGAAACAAGAACAGGGTCAGCTTCGTAACCCCCCTCAGCCCGGTCTGCCGTCGATTCAACAGCACCATCACCACTCCATGGCGCTTCCCGGCCCACAGCCGTCTCTGCCTTCGCAGTCCAACATTGCGAGGCCGCCCATGGATCGGTCCCAGACGTTCCCTACGCCGCCCACCAGCGCCTCGAGCGTCATGGGCAGCATGGGTGCATCGGAGAGTTTCAATTGGCAGGGCCAGGGAATGAACGGAGCCCATGGTACGAGAATCGCTCGGCCGAGTCTGCACAATTTACTGACATAGGACTTTCCAGCTACCACGCCACCAGGCACCACCATGGCCAGCATGCAGCCCTACCCGTCGGCTGCGCAAGCTTATGACGGC
Organism: Hirsutella thompsonii MTCC6686; assembly: GCA_000472125.2. Lineage (NCBI taxonomy): Eukaryota > Fungi > Ascomycota > Sordariomycetes > Hypocreales > Ophiocordycipitaceae > Hirsutella > Hirsutella thompsonii. The sequence goes on from APKU01000104.1 coordinate 21,725, forward strand.
TCGCGCCAAATTTACAGCGCACCGGCCTCGCAGCAGTCCCCGTATCAGACGGCCACCAATGGCACTCAAGATCGGATGTACGGGCAGCCATATGGAAAGAGCGAGATGGCTCCGCCGTCTAGCCGCCCGTCCGTTGGCGGACCCCAGGGAGATCAGCACGACTCGAAGCCGCCCAATGGCATCCTGTCATCTGACCAGTCCGCCCAACATCCTGCTGGCGACGACGAGGCTGATCATGAGCATGACGCTGAGTATACGCACGACAGCGGTGCCTACGATGCGTCTCGCACGTCCTATAACTACACTGCGCCAGGCGTTGGTTCTCTGGCTGGCGACGGCAACATGCCGTCTGACATGACGGGCTCCCCAAGCCACCCGCCTGCATCGGGTCGGGCGACGCCACGAACCGCCGCCCCTCATCAGCCATACTACCCGCAGCACTCTGGGTACAGCACGCCACCACGTGTACCCTCATCGAGCAACCTGTTTAATGTTGCAGGCAACGACAGAGCATCGCACGGCGGCAGCGCAGGGACAGATGTATACGGCAACTCGACTGACATTGCTGGCACCATGTCCAACAGCTACGCCCAGCAGCCTTCGCTCATGAACGGCTCGGGCGGAAGCCTGAAGAGAGGTCGCGACGACGACGACGACATGTCTCGACCTGGAAGCGATGGTACCGGCATGGGCGGTCTGGAGATCAAGAGGCGGAAGACATTGATTGAATCTTCGGTGCCTGCTCCCGTCTATGACGCCCTTAACAGACCTGCTTCGGCCATCGCTGCGCCACCACGGCGGTAATCCCAACACGTCCACCTAATCCCTCACTTGCGTACGCGGCGTTTCGGTCGTTACAGGGACTTTGGAAGTACCGCATAATTCCCGTCGCAGTCGCACGCGGTATCGCGTGCGGTGTAGGAAGACGTTTTTTTGTGTTTTCACTTCTTTATCTTAACTTCGCATTCGACCCCCCCAACAACACTATTCAACACGTTTCAGTCTTGTATTCGCCATCGACTCATCGGCAGACCCATTCTCGCATCCGAGGACGCGTTGACGAGCTACGACTACCGACTCCACGATACCAACCAAAGACAAAAAAAAAAGAGATGCCTTGTCATGGATGTACATGGCTGATGAGTCACGCTTTGCATGGATGGACTTAATCATGGAAAGAGCGGCTTTCAGCTGTTGCTTTCGGCGTTTTCACTTGACAGCTCTGAGACACGACACGAGTGCATGAGGGAGGGAAAAAAGCACTGCTGGCCTGTTATGATCCTCAGGCGGGAAATGATGAGCAATTGTCAACGAAAATATGACGTTTGCTACCTAACTAGGTTTGAGTTTTTCCACAAGGGAAGATGTGATTCGGGAATGAGAGATAACTGGAAGAGCCCCTGATGATGACTTTACGACTCCTGTTTTTACCACTTTTTACCCTTTTTTCCTTTCGCTTTTTATCTGCGTCTATAACAAAAGCGCCAAAGATGGTGTGTTTTGGATATGTTTAGCCTCAGGTAACGACTTACGAAACGACCAAATAAAAGCGATTGAAGACCTTGATTTATGTGTTTGGCACGGAGGAAGGGATGTGATGAATCAGTATATGAAAAGTGCCGGCGCCATCAGCCACGGGGACGAAGCAAATGATGCCTGTGTCGGGCGAAGCGAAGATATAAAGTTGGAACAAATGTCTGTGGACGTAAAAATAGAGTGCGGCTGTATAACGGCCAAAAGAGAGCAGGGCTAATTTTGGCGCGGTCCATGGTCTCGAGTCTCAACAATGCCACTGCGCCATGTGCGGTAGCTTAAAATACGGAGTTGGTCTCCTCGTAGGGCGGCAGCTGGCGGCTGGCGCGATGGAAACGTCCATGGTGTGTATGGAGGTGTTCCCGGCGTTGTCGTGCCAACGGGTAAACATTGATGGGGATCCGCTGCAGAAGCGCGCCCTTTTTGAGCTCCAAGTGCCGGTCTTTGCGCAGAACCAACGTAACAATTGAATCTGCAGAAAGCGACGATCTCTTGAAAAGGAAATAACACGAGCCGTTGCGACGCGATTGCGAGTCCCGAAATAACTCGTTTATTCGAGAAACGAAAGGCAGTGCGCAAACACACTGGACTGACTTGAAACTATATTACCTTGTTTCCGCCAGCCCTCCGGAAAACAACAGAGCCTCGTCTTTGATGGCGATGGCAACAGACTCGGCAGAGCAAGGTCTTCAACAGACGAATCCACAATCGAGAAGTTACCAAGAATACGAGATTCAAACAATGACCCTGGTTGCTGGCGACGGAACCGAACAAACAACGACGGCGGGAATGCACCCAAGGTCAACGTCAGAATGCGGGACGACGGTCAGCGACAACAGCTCATCGGACCAAGAAAACGTATCGCCGTCGAAAAAGGCGGCTCGGCACAGCCGCGTCATGTCCGGGACGGAGCTTTCACCGCTCAAGATATTGTCGGAGCAGAGGAGTTCGTCGCCCGAGTCGGCGGGGCAGCGCAGCCCGCGAAAACTATCCCCCGAGAAGCGATTTCCCGTCAAGATAAGCAGCGCACCGACACAGAGAGCGCCAGTGCTGGTACAACAAGCAGCAACTCGTCGCGCATCGACGACTCTTACGAGTAATCCGACGATGACGGCCATCATGTCGCAAAAGGAGCACGCAATCACAATGCAAGAGGCCATGCGGCATAATGAGGAGCTTAAAAATGCCATTGCCATATTCGAGGACGAAGATAGCACAATGACGGAAGCTGCTGAAGAGACGCCGGCGAGCAAGGACATCAGCAGCAACAACAACAACGAGACGAACCCTGCCGACACTACAGTCTCCGACGCCGGCGAGACGACGGGCCCGGATGATACCATGGCCAGCACCTTTAGCACCTTTTCCGCCGTGCCAAACTTGACAATGTTTGCCAAGCTGGGACAGAGCCCGACTCGGTTGACGTCGCTGGGAAACACTCAAGGAGGGAAGCGCGATGTGTCTGGCACGCGGACAGCTTCTCAACAGCTGGCATCTGGCGCCGAGAACACGACGACAAACCTACTCATGGATTTCACCGACTCAATGCGGTTCCCTCACAAATCGCCGGCGAAGCGCAGCCATCCATCCCCCGTGCGCATGCCCAGCAGCAGTAACGGCGTGGGCGCGACACCCAGCCGGCCGCTGACGAGCCTCATCGACTTTGACATCCCCCCGCTTCCGACACCCCGAAGCGTGCCCAGCATCTCGGCGCGCGAGGTCGAGTCGCTCAAGTCGAGCTTCCTGTCGGAGATTAGCTCGCTCAAGGCGTCGCTGAGCGGCAAGGAGGCCGAGGTGCACTCGCTCAAAACGGCCGTGGGCGACGCCGAGAAGCGCGTGGGCGAGTCCATGGAGCAGCTGCGCGAGGCGCGCGCCCTCAAGGAGCAGCTGGCCACGGAGAAGGAGACGTGGGAGACGCGCGGCCGCGAGATGGAGAGCCTCCTGCGCAAGGTGCGCGAGGAGATTGTCCTGGGCCAGCGCGAGCGCGAGGACCTGGAGCGCAAGCTCGAGGAGAGCGAGAAGCGCAGGGAGGCGGCCGAGATTCAGTACCAGGAGTCGGAGAGCAAGATGGCCGGCATGCGCGCCGGCAAGGATAGCGGCGAGAAGGCCGCTGCTGCTGCTGCGGCGGCGGCGGGATCATCGTCTTCACCGGAAAAGGCCAGGGAAGCGGCTAGCAACCGAGACGTCGAGGTCGCCGTGGAGCGCGTGGCGCGCGAGCTGCACGCGCTCTACAAGAGCAAGCACGAGACCAAGGTCGCCGCCCTCAAGAAGTCGTACGAGGCCCGGTGGGAGAAGAAGGTGCGCGAGCTCGAGGGCCGCATCGACGAGCTGGCCGGCGACAACGAGCGGCTTCGCGCGGCGCGGCGCGAGTCGGCCGC